>VDFB02346927.1:0-20921 GCA_007258455.2 Sequoia sempervirens | reverse complement strand
TTGATAACAATAAATACCCATTTGTCTTCACTTCCATTTCCTTTATTAGATTCATCATCTGTCACACCTTCATCAACAACAAAATAACACTTTCTTTGAAATCTAGGCTTGTTATGTCTTGGGTTAGGAACTCTTTTTGGACACCTTGATGCAAAATGACCTATCTTATTGCAAGAAAAACATTTAATAGGAAATTTTCCTTTATACTTACCTTCTCCTCTAGCTTCTCTCTTGACAATAAGTACTTCAAGCTCCTCTATCTTTCTCTCCTCTACTTCAATCTCTCTCATTTCCTCATACTTGAATACCTTTCTAGATGAACTTTCTCCCAAATCATATCTCTGTTTATCTCTCTTGGAAGTAGTAGCCTTGAATGCAGATTCAATCTTAGGAAGAGCATCACCAAATTCACCCAACTCAAAAGTAGTAAGCTTACCAATCAACATGTCTTTGGTTACATTTGTTATAGTCCAGATCTCTTCAATAGCAGTAGCTTTGACTTTGTATGTAGTAAGAAAGGATCTAAGCACTTTAGGAACAATATTTGATTCTTCCAACTATCTGCCAACACATTTGTTACCACACACAAGTTAATGCACTCTTTGCATGAAAGTAGCAATGTTCTCATCATCACCCATTCTCAACATTTCATATTTCCCTATCAAACTTTGTAACTTAGCAATCTAAACATTAGCATCACCTTCATACAAAGTTTCCAAATTTTTCCATATCTCATAGGAAGTCTTCAAATCTATAACATTTGTCATCTCAGAATCAATCAAAGCACTTAACAATGCTTCCTTGCCCTAATAGTGTACTCAACATCCCTAATATCAATAGTAGTATTAGGACCATTACAAGGAATAACATATCTATTGCATGTAATGCTCTAGTAGGGTTCACCAATACATCTTAGATGGCACTCCATTCGAGTCTTCCACAGCGAATAATTTGTTCCATCAAATCTCGAACTACCCTTCTTGTATGTCACCATCCCAGATCACCTCAAGTTAAAATTATTCTAAGGAACCTACTCTGATACCAATTGTTGGCAACACAAGGGTAGGAAACTGAGAGGGGGGGTGAATCAGTTGTCACAGAATTTCAAAATTATTCAACTTATTAACCTTATTCTCAGATCTAATCAATAACCATGAAAGCATAAATCAACAACACATTATAAACACACATAATACCAAGATTGTTTTACGTGGAAACCCTGTTAGGGGAAAAACCATAGTGGAGGTTATTCCACAAGATTATACCCTGTTAAAAGTATAAATAAATATTAATGGGGAATACACATGCATTTAGGCGCACTACCTAGAGCTCACTGCTCAAATACAGAAGGCTTACTACCCAAAGGAAGACACACTATCTTAAAAAATATTGAATTACATCCACATTATTTGAACTAAGAAAAATAGCATCTGCTAATGCTTGATTAGAGTTCCAGTTAAGCACATGAACACTTCTTCACACTACTCTGCTCACTCTTCTTCACACTCTGCTTCTACCTTCAAAAGATCTAAACATTATTCACACATAGGACTCACACACTTTTTATACTCATGGCTTCAAATGATAAAAAAATCACTCTTATATATCCACAACAATAAATTACATCGCTACATGTTGGCCTCAAGAAAATAATAAAATTAATGCAAGTTGTCAGCCCAAAACATTAAAGATTATTAATGCGAATCAACCAAGGTCAGCCACAACATAGTGAAGACCCAAAATAAAATTCTCAAACATAAACCACCTTCAAAAATTATTCCTTGAAGATCCACAACACGCTTCAACACCCTGTTGGCCAAGAACATGACAAACATGAACACACAAGAGAAAATCTTGAATCATGAGCACAACGATTAATGCAGACGTGAAACATAGGTAGAGCATGATCTAGAGACATCCACAATTATCTTGATTCATTAGAGAAGCATCCGCAACAATTGAACTAACTAAAAACACATCATCTTCATTTAGGAACATCATTAACTGAAGCAACAAAAAAATTGTCAAAATACAAATCTATATAACATGAACAAATCTTCACGTGGATCTCTGAAAATTAATTTGGATAAACTAGATATACTCAAAAAGAAACCCTTTAATCCACAACCTCTAATCATCAATGTACTGAACTCACTGACATATTGAACTTCACTTTAGAACTAACAACCTACAACTTATTTCATTACAATTTTCTCAAAATCCTCAAGATATACAACCTCTAAGAAATTAATCCTAATAGTGTTGGCATCAATGACAACCACATATCAGCAACACAACCACAACATCCAACACTTCTTCCTTCTTCTAGCTGCATCTTTTAGCAATGCTCTAGAATTTAATTGTATCTTCCTTCCCATGGCATCTTTCAACGATGCTCTAGAACTTGTTCGGATACTCTAGAAATTTGTTTTGTTGCTCCAGAAATTTTTGGTTGTTTCTCTAGCTACATCTTTTAATGATACTCTAGAAATTTTTGGTTGCTGCTCTGACTGTATCTTTTGATGATGCTCCAGAAATTTTTGGTTGCTACTCCAACTGCATCTTTCGACGATGCTCCAAAATTTTTTGGTTGTTGCTCTGGCTGCATCTTTTGATGATGCTCGAAAAAAATTTGGTCACTACTCTGGCCGCATCTTTCGATGATGCTCCAAAATCTTCAATCTTGTTGTTGTGTTCTGATGACATCTCTCCATGATGCTCCAAAAATTTCTCTTCTTCCACCCCGAATTCATTTTTCCGCAATGCCCCAAATTTTTGTATTTTCCCTAAGTTCTACATTGAGATCTGCTCCCTAATAGTCATTTTTCCATATCATATCAAATCTTCCCATAATAAATGAAATTATTATGACACCCCTTTTTTTCATAATAATTTTTTCCATCATTCAAACTATCCCATCCATGTCATTATTATCCACCGCCACCCTTGCCAAATCATGTAACTATCCGATTACATCAGCAAAGGTGAGTGATTTTTTATTTAATGACAAGATGTAAGATGCACATTTATTTATTTATTTATTTAAAGTTAGTAATTATTTTGAATAAAGACTAATTAATTGGCATGAATTGTTCCCTCTCACAATTTTGAAACTTGTGCCATCGCACAATTGCTAGAAGTACGAAAAATGATTGCATAATTCCCCATGAAAAATTATCATGATTACTCAGTAAGGAATCAAGTAAGGTGATTAATTCCTCTTCCATTGGTTATATCAAAATTGTGTCCCTTTTTCATCTACAATTCAACAAGGAAAGTATTACAGAGCTTTGCATATTTTGGCAAAGTGGCAAGGGAAGAAAAAATGGGAGGAGCCAAGAAAAAATCTAAACTAACCTCAACAGCTCAATTGTTGGCATCGAGCAATATTGTGGGTCTATTTCAAAAAGTCGGGTGGCTAGAATTCATGAAAAAGTTTGAGGGATATACATAGCAACTGGGAAAATAATTTTTCAAGAATTTTGTAGAAGGATAGACCATGGTGTGTGTGAAGCAATTTCAGGCAAGTCCAAAAATCATTGCTCGTCTTTCTGGTCTTGAAAATAGAGGAATTGATTTGAATGAAACTACCAATGTTACCTATCAAAGACTATTAGGATTATTTCTTGGGGAGTGGGAGATTCAACCTATAATCACCATAAGTACCAGGGGACAAAACAAAGGTTTCCATAGAATGTCTATTCCAGAACCCTGGAGAACTATTGTAGCCTGGATAATCAAATATTTCACCTATAAAGAAAAAATAACTATGGTAGTGGGACCCCCTTTTTGTCTGCTAATTGATTTATACCATGGCATTGAGGACCCTTGTATTAGGGTTAATTTACCAACCTTTTTATGTCATTTAGTTATCTCCATGATGGAAAAATAAAAAGTTGGGACAGGGCCCCTCAAACATCATGACCTTATATAGTTGATATGCAAGTATAATTTTCGCAAAAAGCCAAAAAAGAAGTGGCAAAATTTTTTGCAAAAATTTGAAAAAGTGGAGTCTAAAAGACCACTTGAGGAGGGTGAGTCCCCTAAACAAAAAGAACAATATTTAGAAGAACCCTCCTCTGAGGTTGTAGGTGATCCTGAATCCTAATAGACCTCAACAGCTCCTAGCGGCGATGCGCCAGAAAATTTTCCAGATGTGTTAGAAACCCTAGGATAGTCAGGGGATGTGGAAATTTTGCACTCTGGAGAAGAAGAAGAGCCTCCTCACAAGAGGAAGAAGCGGAATAAAGTCACTTTTCAAACAACCCCTCCTCTACGGATAAGTAAGAGGTTGTTTGCAGGATGTAGTGAAACTAGACCCTATGACATAGGAAGTAATTCCAAAAAGAAAAAAGCCAGGACTCAAACAAGGGTAGTGGAAATTGACAGTTAGCCTAGTAGTGAGGAAATAAGTGAAATAGAAAAGCAGGTTGATCAATCCCCTAAGGATGAGGAAAAGAGAACACGATCTCCAAAGGAGCAGGAGGAGGAAAAGGTACAGTCGCCACATTTTATGGAGATTGGAGATGAACCTATGGGGGGACATTCTCCTTTTCTTGATAGAATTGAAAAATGTACCCGATACTGAGGAAAATGCACCTCATACTGACATGGAAATTCCCAATCCATCATTCTCTACAGACACAGAGGATGAAAAATTGGGTCAGAAAGAGGAGGAATTAGAGAAATTGAAAACATAAATTGTTGAATTAAAATCCAGGTTACAAAGTAATGAAGAACAGATCACCCAACATCAAGAAGAAATTGGGGCACATGCTACAATTGTAAATAAAAGGGATCAAGAGATTGCAAATTTGACAATGCAGGTGGAGCAAAAAGACACTCATTGAACAATTGCAGTACCAAATCCAACAATGCAATTAGCAAAGCAAGCACCACATGGTTGATCTGTCTAAGAAAGATAAGCATATTCAAGGTTTGAAAACTAATTTTGTGCAATTATTTAATGCTTTTTAAGAATAAATAAATAAGAAGGAAATTGAACTTAATGCTTCTATGAGTAGAATTGTGGAGTTAGAGCAAGATTTGCAAGAAAGTGACACTAAGCCAATAATGGAAACGAAGGGGACACAAACTGAACCAATTATTTTAGAATGGTTTTAGGTACATATCCCTCTATTATTTAATGAAATGGATGGAGTGATGATATTTTCTAAGGGATGTAGAATTTGAAACTAATAGGCTGAAAAAGGAGTTAGTATTGTTAAAAGAATCATTTCACAATGCATATAAAGGTAAATAGGATGCTTGTGAAATCAGTGAATTATTATTAGCTTGTAGAAGACCATCTAGGTTGTACTCTATGTTCCTTAATGAACAACTCCCAAGATGGAAGTTACTAAGAATTCACCATAATTAACCACATGACCCTGATGATAAAGAATTTGTGAAGATATTTGTTGAGTCAACTCCTGAACAACAAGATTTATTATGTGAATTCCTTTTTCATAATTTTCTCCTAGAAGAATATACAAATTTATTTATTAATTTCTTTGTGGGAGAAGTCCAATTGAGATCATTCCTATCCACAATACACAATCAACTTCACTAGCAAGATTGGTCAAGGGAGTATGCACATGCATAGAAAACTGTTGGGTTGCAAATGAGATACCCCCATAGGAATCCCTTCTATTTAAAGGCATAGTTTTTGGGTGTTTGACTTAGAGAGGGGGTACAAAGCAAGTATAATAATAAACTCTGGTTGTGCTATGATCACTTTCAAGATCAAGGACCAATTTGATAGGGAAAGCTTGGCATGTATGTGAAGAATGGTATACCCCTCTTCCTATGTATCTCAGGAAAAGAGAGGTAATCTCACCTCTTAATATTAAATGGTCCTACAAAAGGGTAGTAGCCTTGGCAAAAATCCTTGAGAAATTAAAGGTTAATTGGATTGGCATGAGGTATAGACCTCCTCTAATTCTTTCACCACCCCCTGCAACATATATCAATACAAACCAGAGTGATGACAGTTCTAAAAGATGGGTACAAAAGGTCACTTTTCATTAGGGATTTCTGAAGGAGACAAATGAACTAGATATAGAGGCAAATGATTTGTATGATCTCATTGCCAAGTATGAGGAGATGAATAAGGGAAATGAAGGACATGGAACACACCAAAGAGCATGAAGACTTGCTTAGGCTTAGGAAGGGAAGGAAACGATGAGGTGAAAATAACCTCATCAATATAATGGACTCAATACTTAACCTTACACCTTTCAGCCAACTTTACCTTGCCAATTAATTATCTTTAGGATAAGTAATTTCTTTCTTTTTGTGAATAAGTGTACAATCTTTATTTCTTGAAATTAGTCAAAATAAGCTAATTTGTGTTGACTTAATGGTTTAGTTTTTGAGTATTCCATAGGTCAACTTCCATCATCAGTTTCCATTCCAATCAAATACTTTTTAATGCAGATTTCAACACCATTGAAGACAAGTGAATGGGTGCTAGAACTTCAAGAGCATACATGATGGATTGAGCTTTTATAATTTCTATTATTTTCAGTTCTAAAGACTTTATGGATTGTTTCAAGCCTCTTTAATATTTTCATTTCATGGGCTTTAAAGTCTCTTAGTTGGTTACAATCAGTTGAAGACTTTACCAACTAAAAAGGAGGATTTTGTTAGCTACTCTCATATAAGTATGTAACTGTTGAAAACAATGATATACAGAAGAATATTGTTATGCTGCCACTATGTTTTCTAAGTTACAAATTTCATATGAGTAAAATGAGTTTTTCTTGCCACTTTTGGACTTACTGAATAATGTGAATGGAGTTCTTTGAATGAAGTAATTTGGAGTTACTAGAGTAGGTGATCTGAGCTAGGCATAGAAGCACCCAAGAGCTGGCCACTCGAATATAGTATATTATAGAAATTCTCACTGCAGGTGGACTCACTATCCACAAAGAATAAGAAATAATATAGAAGGGGTGCCTTATATCCTATCAAACTGATACAATTTCATGTACCATGTGTTGGATTGCAATTCCAATGACGTACAAAAAAAAACTTTGCATTGATTTGGATCGATGCTCTACTCTACTTTGTATTCACATAATTTTGATCTCAAGATTCACATTACTTATCACTTGTTATTCACACATCATAATCATCATCATAAAAATATCAAAAATAATCCACTATATATATCCATATCAAGTCTAACATCAATTAGGTCAACCTAATTGGATGTAACACACAAAATGAAGCTTGTCCTCAAAAAATGTAATCCACATCTCATGCATTAATTCAAATTTCAAATTACCTTATGATAGGTCAGGATGGACCTAAAATAGATCTCATAAAGGATCATAACACATATTAACCCTTCACATACATATCAAACATGTTAGGGCGGCCCAAAATAAGACCTAAACACAAAAACCTTCATCTTTTCATCCAATTCACCACACATGAAACTCAAAATGTGATGCCATCTAAAATTCCTAATCAACTAACATCTAGAAGCATTTCTTTAGTAGTGCAACTCAAAATGTTCATCTGTGAAGGAATGCAAAGTCTCCCATGCCAACACTCTATTCAAGAAATGACAATGATATACAAAACTAAACTCTATCATTCATATCATCTAGGAAAATTTTCCAAATGATAAAACCTCTTGTATTTGGATGCATTTGATGTTCACCAAGCTATTGTTAGAATAACAAAGTGATATCTCTTCTTGCGAAGAAATTCAGGCCCAAAAAATCATGCACTGAACTACTAGGCTTGACACTTAGGAAATTTTTTGTGTAGCTGAACTTCCTGGACTAACTCAACTTGTTCAAAAATATTCAAAAATGGTTCTAAAACATGCTAGGATGATCCACAATAATGTTGAAATTAATGAAAACATTGGATCATACATGATGAAAATACTATGCTTGTGTTGTCATAGCATCATCAATGACAATCTCCTTAATCTTCCAACACCTATTTTGTGGTTGCATGTTTGAGGTGCATACATTTCATTAAGGTCGACCTAGAGAATTTGTTTGAGGTCATAGTTGATATATATGCAAGGTTAATTTTTGGATGTGTGCCGTGTGTTGTGTGGTGTGAAATTATGAGCATGGTATCAAGTACTATGATATGAGTGTGAGCTTAAACACCTAAGGCTACCAAAAGCAGTGAGCAGAAGGTGTATACATTTTTAGTGTACTTGAAGTTGTTGGAGGTAATGAGACAAAGGTTGCAGATTGTGTAGATTTGTTGTGGTTGTAGTTAGTGAACCTCCTTGTAATAGTCTTCTTCAATTCTATTCTATTATATAAAGTGAATCCTTTGGGTAGTGAGCCCTTTGCAATGATCACTTCTAATAGCGAGCCTTTTTGTAATTGGTGTTGTTATTCATATATATGTGAGTTAATCCTCACTGTGGTTTTTCCTTGATTAGGGTTTTCCATGTAAATCTATTATTCTATGGTGTATGGTTGTGAATGTGTTTATTTTTCATTAGTTTACATTCATGTTGATGCATATTAATGGTTTGAAGGTTAATGAGGGTTTGAATGTTTTAATGTACAAATGATTCACCCAACCTCTCAGTTGTCATATGTGTCTAACAATTGGCATAAAAGTTGTGGTTGCTTGGAAGAATCTTAATTGTTTGAGGTAGCTCTAGATGTTTCACAAGAATGGTGTCAAGGTCCCTATGTTTGATGAAACAAACTATGCTTTTTGAAAAGCAAGGATGGAAGCATTTCTTGTCTCATTAGGGTTTAGTGTTTGGAATTGAAAATAGATGTAATATACTTGCTGCACATTCAGTAAGTGATGATGAGATCAAGGATTATTAGAATAATGACAAAGAAAGGAATGTTATCTTGAGTGGTCTTTTTGATGCATAATTTGTTAAGGTGATAATCCTCAAAACTGCTAAACAGATCTGGAAAAAGTTGCAAATCATTTATGAAGGAGATGATAAGGTCAAGAAAATAAAGATGTAGAATTTCAAAGCTAAATTTGAAACCCTAAGGATGTTAGAAGATGAAGATATTGTTGGCTACATGCTCAGGGTGGATGGAATTGTGAATGTCGTCAATGGTTTTGATGGAAAACTGGAGGAAAGTGAAGTTGTGAAAAAGGTGTTGAATTTTTTCCTAAATATTATAGTGCTAAAGTTTCGACTATTGAGGAAGCTCAGAATTCATATCAATATTCTAGAGATCAAATATTTGGTGCTTTAACTACTTTTGAATTAAGACAATTTGACAGAGATGCTCCAAAGAAAGAAGTTTCTTCTAAATTCGACAAGAAAGATGATGAATATGATTTGAATGATCTTGACAAGGTGGAAGAAAATTTTGTAAGGAGATTTAAAAAGGGAACTAGCAAATAGAGAGATAAGTTACTATTTAAGTGTTTCAATTGTGGAAAGATAGGTCATTATTCTTCTAGATGTCCAATCAAAGTTTCAAATGACAAACATAAAGAACATATAGGTAAATCTATCAAGAAGAGTTTTTATGTTAAAGAAGATAATGGTGCATCTGATGATGATGAATCAGACTATCTAGATGATGGAAGTGATGAATACTTGTTCACAACTTTAAATTGTGGAACTAATTCTATTGATTCTGAAAGATATATGAAGGAAATTGCTCCAGAAATAGGTCACAATATTGAAAGAACTATGTTGACTTATTTTCATGCAAGAGAGGAGAGAAACTACTAGATAATTGATAGTGGATGCTCAAATTGTATGACAGGCGATAAGAGTAAGTTTGTTAAGCTTGAAATGTATGATGGTGGTCTTGTTAAGTTTGGTGGTGGTACATCTGCTAATATTTGTGGAAAAGATTCAATTAGTTTTGCTGAAAAACATAAGATAGATGATGTTCTTTATGTAAAGGTTCTCTAGCATAATCTTCTCATTTGAAACATTTTTGGAATGTCCAATTATGCTTCCATCATTGCAAATCTATCAACATATTTTTGGTGCTCTATAGATATGGTTTGGATGCAAAATGCTCCAAAACCCTTAATTAGGTTCCATACACTATGTTTATAGGCCATAGAAAAAAATCCTTGTTACATTTTGAGGTATAACTTATGAACTGATGAGGGCTTGCAGAGACCTCATATGTTTTCTAAGTTTAACACTTGATACTTTATATTTGGATTAAAAAATTATGATATTATCTTTTATATACTTCATTTATGGACTTAATTATGCATGAAGACTTAGAATCTGAATGCTTTTATATAAATGCTTATTTTCATTGAATGAATGATTGAATGGAATTTAATGTATTGATTGTTCCATTATTATGTATATTTAACTCATGTCTAAAAGAGAATTTATGGATCAGATGAAGTGCTAACCATTTTTCTATTCAAATGAAACTGGTAGCTAACCAGTCATGACTCAGCAGCCTCGATCAACTTACTTGTCAACCAAACAACAGCTCAACCCAACATACATTCCACCCTACAGTTCTATTCGACACCAACTAAAGATGATCACAAGATCCTCATAATTGTTCTTCAAGTGCTCTAGAATGTATTTGATAATCTAGAGTTGATTAGATTTCCCACATTTTTTTGCTTTTCAAATAAGGGAAGGATATATGTATCCAATCTCAACTTAGTTAGAATGTGAATGTATTAGTTTTTTTATTTCAAAGTAGATTTCACTTTTCAATTCCTAGTTGAAATATTTTGTACTTTTCCCCTCTTTGGGAAAATTTTATGGAAATAAAGAAGAGAAGTTGATCCAATTCTATGTTAGATCTCTCTAGAGGTAGAGCAGGGCCCACTCTTCTGAAGGAAGGTGCTCTTGTTAATCTTTCATCTTCAATCTTGTTTTCTATTAGAATTATTTTATGATTATAATGTTAGAATAGATCTTAAAATAAAAATTGCATTGTTGTGATTTACATTCCACTACTATGTTAATTAATTAGAATTCTTCTCATTTTAACTTAGTTTAAATTCTAGTTAATTAGATTGAAGATAGAATAGTTAATTAATCGATGATAAGTAGTTATGTTCTTAATGTATTATGCATAGAGAAGGGCTTATTTCTCAATAGATTGAATGAATGAGGAATGGAATAGTTGTTTTTGAATTCGTTATATTCCAATTTTAATGATAAATTAGATTTTGAATTCAAATTAAGATTGATTATCATTTTTCTACAAGATAGATTAAGTTAATCAACCATTCCTAATAATCTGATCTAGCTTGGAATATGACTCATCTCTGCACATTTTCTGTCTAGAATGATTTGTTTCATTCATAAGCTTTAGAATAGGACTAGGTAAGGAAGAAGTAGAAGAATATCATAGAGACACTTCCGATTAAGAAGGAACAAAACTAAACCATTCCTAACAAAGTGGACCAAAAAAAAACCCCCCCAAAATAGTCCAACTCTTACCGCAAATAGATTTAGACACTCTAGGGTTGATAATTAAAAGATTAAATGATTAGGGAATTGTGACAACAAAAATCCCTATCCATCATTTTTGGTGTCATTATTGGGGAATGATCTGGCCTTAAAATAAAATTAAAGCCTTAAGTTTTGGTAAGAATATCTTTGTTAGCTGATGAATAGGCAAAGATACTAGTTTGGAAGATTCATAAGAAGAGATCTAACACCTTCTCTAGAAGGATCTCCACATAATAGTACAGGTTCATCATCATCCACTCAAACAGTCTCCAACCACTTAGAAAATATGGGGGATCGAGGAGAGGAAGAAGAGGTTACTAACAAGACATTTTCTTTCCCTATTTCCATTATTAGGCAGGCTAATGAACCACCTATGAAAATTATTTCACCCTCTATTTTACCTACATTTTGTAGGAAAACTTTGGAAGACCTTGATCAATTCTTATTTGAATTCAAAATATTGTGTCAAACTTATGATTATACATATGATAATCAAAAGTTAAAACTATTTCCATCCACTCTGAAGGAATCAACCTTGTGTTGGTTCATGGGGTTGAATGCTAATTCTATTATCACTTGCGAAGAAATGGAAACAGTTTTTTTTGGAAAAATATAAGGTTATTGTCAGGTTAGGGACAAGAAAGAGGAACTGTTTAAAATGAAATAGTTAGAAGAAGAGAGTTTAGAAGACTTTGTGGACAAATACCAGTTTGTTTTGAAAAGATGTGGGAATGGGTTAGATGAAGAAATTAGTAAATCCATTTTCCTAAAAGGCATTGATGATGATTCAAGAGATGCCTTGAACTTGATAGGGAAAGGAGACATCAATAAACTCACTTTTGAAGAAATAGTTGAGATTTGCAAGAACTATTCAAGAACAAAACCAAGTTCTAGGTAGAAGAACAGGGGTTCCTCTGCTGATGTTTCTAAGGTCATGGAAGAAATGGAAAATTTAAAAACTAATATCCTTCTTCAGCTTAGTTCTCAACCTGAAAAAGGAACAATAGAACCATTGGATATATATTGTCCTAAATGTAGAGACGAACATCCATTAAGGGAATGTCCTCTCAATCAGGTAGATTTGTGTGATATTTGTGAGAAGAAGCATTCTACTGGTAAATGTAATCTCCTCCTAGAGATTAAAAACCATTTGAAGAAACCTTCTCAATATTCACCTGTGGAGGAAGAACTCAACTACATAGGACAAAGGCAGTTTAACCCTACTTTTGGAGGATAGTCTATTCCTATAAATAATTCCAATTAGGGTTCGAATCAATGGAATAATCAATGGAATCCTTCTAGTTAGTGGAATTCACATTATCATTGGAGTCCTCAACAAATTCCAATTCCAATTCCTTCTATGGCAACATCTTGGGGACCACCTTAGGGAAAACCTAAATGGAACCAACCATAGTGGCAATCTAATCAATATTAATGGTAGCCTAATCAATCTCAATGGCAGCCTATCCAAGGTAATCGATGGAAAAATCAGGGACCTAGAAGACCTTGGAATCAAAATCAAACTCTTTTTCCTAGTCCGACACAATCTTCAAATTTTGAGGCAATAAACAACCTCAAATTCTAGCTCAACCAGTTCCCAATCCTAAAAATGTTAAACCTCAGCAATCAGCTTATAATGTTGATCCTAATACAATTGGCTTAAAAAATATTGATTTGAATGATATTCAGTTGATGACTCGAGTAGTACCATCAAAACCCAATTTGACTAAAGATAAATAGCAACAAGATTGGTTAAAGGAGACATTGTAGAAGAATGAAGATATTTCTTTTGATAAACAAGCACCATTCATTAAACTCCTTCAATAAGAATCAGTGGTTGAGGAAAAAATTGAGGAGAAACAAGATGATTTGGTAGATTCCCAAATTATCCAAGAACTTAAGAAGATTAACATTGAAATTCCACTCTTGAGAGCTATCCGAGATATACCAAAAATTAACTAGGTGGTTAAGTATTTGTGTGTCAAAACACCTTGGAGGCAAAATAAGTTACCTCCCACAATTCAAATTGGAGGAAAACTATATGATATTTTGTTAGGGAAGTTGATCCCTTAGAAGTATGGTGTCCCAGGAAGTCTAGTGATTACCCTTAACATTAATGGCATTGAAATCCCAAATTTCCTTATTGATCTAGGGGTTTCCATTAATGTTATTACAACTGAAACAACTGACAAATTATTGGGAATCACAAATATTCAACCAACAACCACAGTTTTAAAACTACCAGATCAATCAATTGAAAAATTGGAAGGGATCCTTGAGGATATCATTGTTACCATTGATACATGGGAATATCTTGTTAATTTCCTTGTCTTGAAAAGTAAACAAAGAAAGATAGGCTATCTAATCATTTTGGGGAGACCTTGGTTGGAAACAATTGTTTCCCTTATTGATTGTAGGTCTAGAAGTATGACCATCTCTAATGGAATCAGACAAAAATAATTATCCATTTACCAACCAGAAAAACCCTCTTTATCATCTAAAAACCAAAGCTACATTAATGGTTTTAATTTAGAAGATGATGAGGTTCATGAACTTGCAATGGTAACATTGATAGAGGATGTAGAAGAGTATCAAGAATGTATGGATGAGGAAGAATGAAACCTTGAAGTTCATGATATTATTAATGATCAAGATCACTTCCCTCTAACTAATATCATGAATTCTAATTCAAATCATAACCAATTTCTCCATAAACTTTTTCCACATCCCTATCCTTTAAACACTTCGATTGGATACCTCTCCACTCTTCCAAATAAGACTAAGAGAATCTTAGTGCAAACAGATAAGGATTTACTCATTAATGGGTCCTTATCAACTAAGCAAGAAGATGATCTAAAAGAGATTTTAGAAAAGAATACTGAAGCATTTGCTTGGGATTATAAGGACATGAGAGGGATTCATCATAATATTTGTACACACCAAATTTACACTGAGGATGTTAAACCTATAAGACAAGCTTAGAGAAGGATTAACCTTGCAATAAGATAATTTGTGAAGTTGAAAATAGAAAAAATACTCTAGGTGGGATTCATTTATCCTATTTCGGACAGTAAATGGGTTTCTCCACTGGTAATAGTTCCTAAGAAAAATGGTAAATGGAGAGTATGTGTGGATTACAAGGAGTTGAATAAGGCTACTAAGAGAGACTATTTTCCACTGCCTTTTATAGATCAATTATTGGATAACTTATCAGGTAGTAGTTACTTTTCTTTTCTTAATGGTTTTAGTGGGTATAACTAGATTCATGTAGCTTTGGAAGATCAGGATAAAAAAAAAACATTAATTTCTCATGGGGTACCTATGCTTATAGAGTCTTTCCTTTTGGACTATGTAATGCACTTGCAACATTTCAAAATGTTGTTCTTGCCATTTTTGCAGATTTAATAGAAACATGTGTGGAGGTATATATGGATGATTTTATAGTCCATGGTAAAGCTTATGAGGGATCTTTGAATAATATGAATAAAGATTTGAATAGGTGCAAAGAGCATAGGTTATCATTGAACCATGAGAAAATTTTATTAATGATGATTAAAGGAATTGTGTTAGGACATCGTGTTTTAAAAGAAGGAATCAAGGTAGATCCTAAGAAGATTGAAGTTATTCTACAAATACCAAACCTCAAAATCAGACTAAGGTGAGAAGACTTTTAGGACATGCTGGTTATTACAGAAGGTTTATAGAAGGGTTTAGTAAAATTGTAGGTCCTATGTTTAATTTATTAAAAAAGGATTCAAAATTTCTCTAGACTATAATGTGTCAACAATCCTTTGATGATATAAACAAGCCCTAACAAACTCACTTGTCATAGTTGGGCCAATCTAGGGTGAACCATTTCATATAAATGTAGATGCATCTAATTTTGCAATTGGAGCAATCCTTGGACAAAATGATGAATCAAGAGCAATGCATTCCATTTATTATATAAGTAAAAATCTTAGCCCAACTAAGTAGAATTACACCATGATGCAGATGAAGGGGTTCAAACTCAATCTAATAGAGGCATATTTCACAACAATGTGTTCATCATAAAGGCACTACTGTCTTTCAACATAACATGGTTCAAATAAGGATACAACTCTCAAAGGGCCACCAACACTTGGAATTATTCACCAAACTCTAGGAACACTTTAGAATATGTGGGAATGACATAAAAAACCCAACAATAACTTGCAAGAACTTAGATTTCACAAAATATAAGATTTTCTTTTGACTGTCCCAAATTACCCCTCTTGTTCACTCAAGACTACAAGCTCCAAAATGGTTTCTATGACTCAAATACTCAACCAAATCTTTGGAAACAATTCAGGGTATCCATGACCTAATAAAATCAACTAATCTACCCAAGAAGTCCTTGACTATTTCTATGAGTTCCTTCCTCTCAAACAACCTCATATTTTAGTAAACCTTCAAAATGAATAGTCATTCATATATCTTGATGAAGACCTCTTTCTAAGACTATAATGAAATATTTAGGTACCCTTTTGGCCACTTTAAAACATATCTTGAAATGGGTATAGGTTACTTTGTAAAAAATACCTCAAACTTTGATTGTCTCGCTTGTTTAAGGCCTAATTAGGCTTGTAGGCATAGGTGCTTATTGGTTCTATCAATTCCAGGTTTTACCCACTTGCTATATCACCTCAAAAATATAAAATATGACCTACAAATTCTCACCAAACCATCAAAAATCTATTTCCCTAAGTCTTTCATCAAACTCTAACACCCATGCTTCATATTTGCTCAAAAATCATGCTTTTCCAGCCTAGGGCATCACACAAGCAACACAAAACATTATCTTCTATTCCTGCCACTTTGTAGAATCAAATTACACCTAAAAATAGTCTATTTTACCAATTTTGAAGAGTTTCTATCAGTGGGATGAAATGTTATGCATTTTTTCAACTCACTGCTTGCCCTAGTTAGGGTTTTCAATAGTTTTCACTAAAAACACCATAACTTGCTCAATTTTACATGAAATCATGTGAGACAAAAGCAAAAATTCTCTAGAAACACAATACTATGACATAAAATCACTGTAATCATGCCATGAATGCTATACAAGCCATACAATTCACTGCAGTAGCAAATTAATGTTCAGATTTTGCAAAATTAGTGAACTTCATTGCTTCAAATTATCACCAAACAACCTCTAACCCTTGGTTCAACCATACAAGGTCTTTGATGCCTTTTACAACTTTTTTCAATAGTTACAAACCAAAATTTCAACTACTAACTAACCTTGACCCTTCTACTCATAAAACACACATAACAATTCAAGATTTTTTTTTACATGGAAACTCGTTAGGGGAAAACCATAGTGGAGGTCAGTCCACAAGATTATACCATGTTAAAAGTATAATGAAAATAAAATATGGGGAATGCACATGCATTTAGGCACACTTCCTAGAGCTCACCGCTCAATTACAAAGGAAGACTCCATCATTACACAAAATATTTGGATTGGCATCCCGTAAGATTTGAACTGAGAAAATAGCATCTACTAATGCATTATTACAACTCTGGTTAAGAACATGAACACTTCTTCACACTTTTCTCACTCTTCTTCACACTCTACTTCTACCTTCGAATGATTAGGACATTATTCACACATCTCATACACAAGAACACCTTCAAATGGAATAAAAAATTGCTTATATATATCTGCAACAAGAGATTACATCACCACATGTCAGCCTCAACAAAATTGTAGACACCCAAAAATGTCCTCTCAAAAAACTTTGTCACAACATTATATCATTTAGGCATCTAGTGGCATGCTTTGCCCTAGTTACCCCAACTTTCCAAGCTTGGGATGGAAAAGTGCAATAGAATATGCATACACATATGGCCTGGTTGGTGGCCTCACTCTTGGACAAAGTGGCCTCATAATAGCAATATGTTCCCATGCCTAGATCTAGAGCAGGGTAACACCACAAGAAAAACTAGATGATCTGCTGTATAATACCTGATGCAAATCATGGTATAAATGAGCTAACATGCAAATCCCCCAGGCATATCTCTACTGCTAACCTATCATTAGCTCCATAATCCTCCCCCACCCAATCGATAATCCCTTTGATTGACATTCCAGAAAAAGGAAGCCTCCAATGAATGCACTCAACACTACAAGGCCGGCCGAATATCTCATAAAATCTGCCCATGGCACCCAGTACCCTGCTATTTGTACATCCCCAAACACCCTCCTGAGTGCATCTGTCCCACCTAGCTCCTTGTGGTCATAAACCACCAGAGCACCTACCACTGGAATCCCAAAAATCCTATATACATCCTCAGGGGTCATGGTCATCTCCCCTGTCGGCAAATGAAAGGTGTTATGCTCAGAATGCCACCTCTTTGCTAGTGCGGTCAATAGTCCCCTATTGATCCAATTAGTGGCATAGATAATAATGGTCCCAACCCACATCCCACTATCAACTGTACATCTGCAGGTGTTAGATCTTGTATCTGATCCCACCCTATAGGAAAGCGCTCTCTGATCTGGAGGTTTTTGAAACCTTCTTATTTTTGGTCATCATAAGGACAATCAATCAGACTCATATCATCGACCTAGTTACCTCTCTTCGAGCCATCTCCTGTTGAGTTATCATGCTTTTCACTGCTAGATATGTGACATATACAATGGTGTGAGTATTCAAGATATAAAATCTAAAGTTCTTTATAGCTCGAACGACTGCATAGGCATTCTTTTCAATCTAAGAGTATCGTGACTCATTGTCCTTGAAACTGGCGCTCATGAAAGCTATTAGAGATTTAGTTTCTTCATTTAACTTCTGTGTCAAAATGCCAGAAAGAGTATGTTCTAATGCATAACAATAAAGGATAAATTCCTTTTCAAAATTAGGATGGACTAGTACTAGAGCTCGGCTGATAACTTCTTTTATTGCTACAAATGCTTTCTTTCATTCTTCCGTCCACTTGAAAATAGTCTTCTTCTTCATCGTAGTAGATATATCTTTCGTCAACTCAGAAAAATTCGGTACAAATATTCGTATGAAATTTACCTTACCAAAGAAATAATGTACCCCTACTCTACTTGTTGGAAGAGATAAACTTATGATAGCTTCAACCTAACTCAGGTCAATTCGAGTTCCCTCCTTAGAGACGATGTGGCCAAGCAACTTGTCTTCCATCACCGCAAAGATGGAATTTTTGGGATTCAACAATATTTGTGGTATCTGCATCTCTCGAAGACCTTCCCTAGATGTGAAAAATGATCTCCTCATTTCTTAGAGAAAATAGTGAGGTCGTCTAAATAGACAACAATTACTTTATTCCTCAAGTCTCCAAATGCCAAATCCATGGCTCTCTGAAATGTAGCATCGACGTTGATGAGGCCGAAGGGAATTCTTTCATATGCAAATGTACCCCACGGGGTGGTGAATATCATCTTGAACTGATCTTCAACTACTACAATTTGATTATAACCAAAAAAATCATCCAATAAGGACATCTTTGAACCGGTAACCATCTGCAAGGTGTGTTCCATGATCAACAAAGGATAATTATCCTTGAGTGATGATTGATTTAAGTTCTTGAAATCCATGCAAATTCTGATTTCTCCATTCTTCTTGCACACATGAACTATATTCGACACAAAGGTGGAATGATGGATTGGAAAGATGATCTTTGCATCCACCATCTTCTAGATTTTTGTGTAGATGGTATCTTGAATCCGTGGATTGTAGTGTTTTTCTTTTTCTTGAAGGGCTTCGCTTTAGGTTGAAGAGGAATTGTGTGAGACAATTCTCTTAGTGTAAAAGCTTTCAAATCTTCATATGACCAAGTGAAGACATCTCGGTATTGCTTGAACAAAGAGATGAACCTCTCACTTTCCTCTAGAGTGCAGAATGTACCCAGATTAACAAGTCTAGGCTTGTCAACTATTCCATTATTGATTTGTTGATATTCGGAAGAGGTTATTTCGCTTGAGTTTCTCTGATCTTGTATGTATTTTTTGTGCATGCCAAAAATATTCTCCAAGGAAACCAATCCCTTGGGAAATTTATTTCCTTTCAATTGGATTATGCTTGTATTTGGTTCTTTTGGACTTTCTTTGTCTTCAGCAATCTTTGACACATCATAAAATTTTGTTACTGCTTCTGTGTGAGTAAATGAACTGCCCTCAAAGAACAATTCTTTAAAATTATCTCCCATAACAAGAAACTCCTTGCTATGGTCATCATCGTTAAAGACTTGCCAATTATCACAGTTGTTAGGTACAACTGGCTTGTATATTAACTCAATGGCAAATGTATTCTGATGGAAGTCAGAATGTGGCATGAAAAGTGAAGCTGACACCATGAGGGAATCCGATTTGCTATTTTCTAGATGTGGAATGTACTTGATATCAAATGCTTCAAACCAATCTATTGCATTCCACACCCTATTTCTATAGTGTCAGAGATGATCTGATTTCACTCTGAATTGATCTCTGACTTGCTTCACAACAATCTCTACACCACCTTTAACTATGAGATGTTTAATACCAATATCCTTTGAATTTATGAGACCTAGTAAAAGTGCCTCATATTCCATCGTGTTGTTAGTACATTCAAATTACAAGCGGTATACAAATGGATACAACCGTTCTTTAGGAGAACTTATCACAATTCCCGCTCTTGAACTAGCAGTAGAAGATGGAGAATTTATAGATCCTATTCAGAAATGCATTTTGCACCTGACAAAGCTTCAAGAAGAAAAGGTGGAGGTAGTAGACAAAATTACTCAGCACTAGGAGCGAGTCAAGAAAATTTATGACAAGAAAGCTCACCAACGAGATTTTGAGGTTGGAGATCAAGTCCTCCTATGGGATAAAATACATGAGCCCAAGGGAATGCATGGAAAACTTGATTCCTTGTGGCTAGGGCCATTCAAGATTCACGAGCTCATAGGAGATAACACCTATATTCTCTCACACTTGGATGGAAGTATCCTTCCTCTACCACACAGCAGGCAGTACTTGAAGCACTTCATCCCTTCAAGGGTGGAGTAAGTTTTCGCAAAATCAATCTTTGTAAATATTTTTCTTTGTTTTTCATGATGTGTTTCCCCATTCTGTGATGTTTTCGCTATGTTGTGTTTCCCATTTCCGTAACAGTCCTGTCGTGTTTTAGGTGATTAGGTACCTTGTTTTAGGTGATTTGTAGGGAAGTCCAACTATTAGGTGATTTCTAGGAAGTCCGGTTTTAGGTGACTTAGGGAAAGTCTTGCAAATAGGTGATTAGGAAATGATGTTGACTCTGATACCCAATGGACAAGGCACTAATCTAAGCTAAAAAATCTAGAGATTCTATGGTTCTCCTATGCCATAAGTATCTGCCATGGTCCCCAAATAGAGCCTATGTTGTACCCCAAAATTAAAATTTTTGTTACAATTATACATTTTGAAGAAATGAGTAAAAGTCTTGTTAAATCTGTCAAAAAGGACAAAATTTGGGTGTGCCTATCTTGCATGAGG
>VDFB02346926.1:0-19325 GCA_007258455.2 Sequoia sempervirens | reverse complement strand
GTATATAAGAATTTCAA
Organism: Sequoia sempervirens; assembly: GCA_007258455.2. Classification (NCBI taxonomy): domain Eukaryota; kingdom Viridiplantae; phylum Streptophyta; class Pinopsida; order Cupressales; family Cupressaceae; genus Sequoia; species Sequoia sempervirens. The sequence continues at coordinate 19,308 of VDFB02346926.1, read as the reverse complement.
TAAAAGCAATACCCATTGCCTCATTAATTTTTTTCATAATATTTGAAAGTGTTGCTAACCTTCTAAAATATATATTATAGATATAAAGAGTTTGTTCAGTAAAAATCAATGTATTGAATATTGCTTCAAAATTGTCTTATTTTAATGGTATTGCATTTGATATTTGTAATTTTTTTTTTGTGTAGGTCATTATCTCACATGTATGGTATGATACAAAACAATTATGATTTGGTAGTGCATTATTTATTATTAGTGTTTTCAAATAAATCTCATAGAGACAAAAAATGTTAGATGACAAATCTTTGTCATGTGTGATGCCTCTTTTGTGTGGTTGGAAAAGATGAGTGTTTAATGTAGATATGGTAATACATGATGTTTGAAATTTGTAATGTATGTCATTTTGAAGAGTCCACTTAGCTATTGTTTCTATCCATGTCATTTCTTCTATGATTTATGTTTTTAATTTAATGTTTTTGTTGTTAGAGGGCTTAACAAAAGTAATGTTTTAATGCTTGATGTGCAAGAAAGAGCTAGGTAAGATAACCAATGCTGGTCTACACCTAACAGTTCAAACGAAAAAGCCATGAATTGTAATCCATTGTGATATATTTATCTTTCAAGCACATGCTAATCATACTTGAAATTGTTTCTTAACAATATTCTTTTGTTGAGCATTTAGTTTTAGGATTTGTTTTACAACTCAGAGTATTGGTACCATCCCATTGTTAATGTATGTTTGGTTTAAATATGATAGGTTTTTAAGCTTGATATTTTCATATATGATGATCATTGAATTTAATTCATATAATTTACATGTCAACATCTTGTGCATATGCTTTGAATATTCCATTTGATCCATTTAGAAGACCATCCTCTGTATCATAGTTTCCACCATAAATCTCAACTAATATGTATGTTTTTAACATAATTTATTTTGCTAGATTTGTATTATTCTTCTACAACTATGCTATGTTAATATGCTTAACACATTCATCAATTGCATTTATTGTTATTATTTGTCTAGCCAAAGAAAATTATATTTTCTTATTGTGTGCATTAACATATCTTCTCTTGTAAAAATCAAATAGAAATTTTGGATCAGTAGGTGTAAAACGTAGAAACTTTTTATTCAGAAATGCTATGTCACTATTTTTTTGAGAATTTATTGTTATTCTATTAAGAATATTGATGAATATTTGATCTTCTTGTATCATAGCTATTTTAAAGGCATAGCATTTGATGTTTTCCCAAAAGTTATATGGTACTAGCTAAATGTCTAATTTGACATTTTGAAACATTGGAAAGTCATGTATAGGTTCTTCTTGATAGAAATTAAGATAAAAAATAATATCTAAACCACCAAAAATATTTGTAGCTTTTTGCATGATGTCACAAAATATTTTATCTATTCAATGTAATAGTCTTCGTCTGAGTAATGAGATTTCATATATAAGGGTAATACATGTTGGAAAAATGCTCAATATGAATATTGTTATGACTATTATTCATTGATCAAGTGCATTTATACAAGAGATAAGGAAAGCAGTTGAACAATCACTTAACTGTATACACTTGCCAATTACATCAGTATACACTCACTAGTTACACTTTGCATTAACAATGTAATTATAAAATAGGATTCAATTATAACATTCCCTCTTTATTACATTATTCCTAAAACCACAAAATTATTTTTCCAAGGGACCTCCCTTAGGATTAAATGAAAAAACTTGTTGATTACAAAATATGTATACATTCTTGAGAAGATTTTCCTTTTGAAGAAAAAAATCCTCTATCAAGTGGACATCCTCCAAAAGCTTCAAGCTGAATTTTTGAGCTATTCCTCCATGAACTCTCAAACCATAGATGGTAGTTATTGGACAACCACCCTCCAAGTTGTCTCTTTGACCCTCATAAAGGTGTAATCCTTGGTCACAGTCTTATGAACTCTCTAGGCAACAATCCAGATTGAGCTCTTCACCAAACCCCTTACCTATCTCCAAAAATAAAACTTCACAATATATGTATGTTTCAAATATATTAGCAATAATAAGAAAAAGTAAGAAATTAAAGCGAAAAATGCTTCTCATGCAAAGCATCATCTCAAAGTGAGAAGCTGACTTGAGATGATGGAAATTCCTCCATATTTTAGTGCCACCAACTTCCAATTTGATCTTGTTACACTTTATCCATTTTATTTTTTTGGATGAGTCTTTGGAGGCCTTATAAGTTGTAGAAATGATAAGGCCCAAATATTGTAATTTGAATAACATTTATAATCTTCTTATATCTAGTGTAACCACCCTTAATATAGCCAAATAGAAATCCCTTATTTTTTTTTGGATTCTCCAAAATCAATTCAAATATTATCATAAATTCACTCTCTTGAATACCAATAGTAAGAAGATAGAGTTCTTTGCACTCCATGCTTCACATTTCACTTCTTACAAATAAAAAACCACCCTTTCTCATTGAGTGATAAAATCCCAACAAATAGAGCCTTAAATATGCATCATACAAATTCATAGTGACACTCTTGATGATATCATCGACGGAAAGAACATGAATGTACTTATTGAACTTAACACTAGGAGATTGGTGAACAAAAACCATGTTTCTCACACAAATATTCACATTTAAATGCACTACCTTTTCTATAAAACTTCTTATATCATAAATGGAGATAAAATAAAAAAAAAACTGTATTTCTATCTACAATTAGTTTTTCTAAGCCATTTTTTCAAAAAATTATTGTCATGTCCATAGTCATTCCAAACCAAGAGATACAAGAGGTAGGATCACAATGAAAAGTAATGTTTCTATTATTGATCTTGAGTTTAAAATCAATCCATAAAAATAAATTAGAATCCTTGCTCAAAGCAATCAGGGACACACAACCATTTTGTGAATGAAAAATAACCAAGGATTTCTTCCCTATCATTCTTGAAAATCCTCCTATCAAGCATATCACTATTTAATTGTCTATCTTAACAAATTTCCAAAATAGAATCTTACATGTCGACTCTTATATGCACAAAATCCAAAATAAAATTGTTTCCCTAACCTTGTTGCATTTCATATTCCTTTTTCTCTATCTAGTATTCGTGCTCCATGAAACCACATTTCCCTAGATTTATCCAACAAAATTGAGCTCCCTTCTCCACAATAGTTTTCAATTCAAATTTTCCTTTCATCAAAAGTAGGTAGGAATTACACACACTAGAGAAATCACCTCCTCTTCCTGTAATGCCCACCGTGCAAACCCCAGAGAACACACACAATGCAAATAATTTTTTTTTAAAAACAATTAATTTAAACATGTACTAACATTTAATCATAATCACATAACACATTACGTAACATCAACACACTTAATTCTCTGGGGCACGCGAGGTTACATCGCAACAACTAAACATAAGTAAAGATAAAGATTACAACATAACCATTAACTTTATAATAATCATGAACAATGATACATCCAATAAACGGGATGCGATAACATTAAGCATCACTTAATACATCCATGATAACTCTCTCTTAAAAGAGTTACAAATGAGCCTAGCTATTACATCATCATTATAATATTACATTACAATTTTTCTTGACATATGAATTACATAGAATCTCCCAACATGGGGATTGATACAGGTATAAAGAAATATGAAGTACAACTGATCACTGGTACAATTCCACTGCGGAAAGCTGAGAAGACAAGACGCTGATGGGGAACCCAACGGGTGCGGAGCACGTTCCACCCAACCATGTGAATTACAAGTAACTCACCCCCCGTGCTCAGAGGTGACGAGGAAGTGAACCCGACCATGAATGTCAAACCGACTCAACAACAATATGATACTAAACAAGTACAACTCAAGCATACCATGAACAACCAACAATGATCACAAATCACATAACCAGTTGGAACCGTAACCACTCGTCATAATAACACAAAGCATCACCAATTAGTAAACATGAGACAAATTCACAAGAATCAAAGACATCACAAGATACAATATCCAGAAGAACCGAACCAACATCCAAAATACATTTCCAAATAAATCAGAACCAATAAAAGGACACGATTCCATAATAGCTCTAAATCAACCTTTCAATACACAATTTCATAAGCAACAAGAACAAGTACAAGTAGGTGTCAAGTGGGGAGGGTCATCGCATAGCTCTCATGGGACCTCCTAGCACTTCCTCCAACTGAGGCGCCGACACCCTTCTATGGATTCCCTAGCCCTAAAATCAGAACAACATAAAAATAACAATATCCAGAAGCGACAAGAACAAGAACAAGGATGTCTAGTGGAGAGTGTCATCGCATGGTTTCATATGGATTCTCCAGACAACCTATCACAAGGTGCCACCTCCATCTCTACATGGATTCTCCAGACAACCAAGCTAAGGTGCCGCTTCCATCTATGGTTCTCCTGACAGCCTATCTCAAGGTGCCGCTCCATAGGGTTACTCATGCGGAGTCGTTAACCTTTCCTGATGACAAGGCAACGACCTTGCCAACCACGGCCTTCTCGGTCCCCTTTAGTCTGTGCTAGCACTAACAGGTGGATGAGGCTTCATCATTATCTTGTTAATGTTTTACTACCCATCCCCCTAAATTCTATTTTTAGGTTATCACTTGTTTAACTACCCTTACGTGGGTTCCCGTGGCACTTCCTCCAACTGAGGCGCCGGCGCCCACGAAGAGCCACTCTCCCTATGACCCTTAACATAAATCAAAAACTAGGCAAGGGTTGTACTATCACGAAATAAACATATAACTCAAAACATAATCAAGCGAGGCAAATCCATCTCACGCTAGCTCATAATCAAAATTCCAATACCCACGTACAACCCTTCCAAAAGTAATTCTAATAAATTTCCAATTCCAAGAGCACAACCACACGGAATAACATTCACAGAATAAAAGACACGCCTCTGGAACTAGGGTTCTCAAAAGACAACAACTAAATCACAAATACACAAGGTTCCCACATCGCAACCAGAATAAAGGAACACTATACTCAAAATGCACAAGAAAGACCGCCAATCTATAGGGTTTCACAAATTAACAACCACATAACCCACATCGAAGAGTAAAGTTACAACAATTAAATGGAAAACGATAACCAGATCACGTAAATTCATAACTTAAAGTAAACGATTAACCCAATTACACAAAATACTCCAATTTTGAAAACGATATAAAGAACACAAGAAGTTAATAATCCTACGTCAAAATATTTAATTCTTAACAACAGACATCCGATAAAAAAAATCTAGAACACATTAAAACCTCCGACCAAGAAAACTCGAGAAACCATTGAAATTAAAACGTACAATAACAGTTTCATTGTCATAAAAAATTTATTTCATTTAATAACCCCTTAGAATCCAACTTTACAATTTTCACAATTAAATCCCAGTCAATAAGATTCTAATTTTGCAAACTATTATAAATACAATTTATTGCATATAAATAGTAAATATATTTACATATATATATGAACATCAACTATATATATCTACTAACATTTTTTTTTCTTTCTAATAATTATCAAGCTTTTACAAATAAACAAAAATAAATATATCTCTCTTCAAATTGTAAATATGCACACTATCACTATATATATATATATATAACCACATTTAAAAATATAATATTAAATTCATATGAATAAAATAACATTTAACAATATTAAAAATATAATATTAAATTCATATAAAAACAATTATTCAAAATAGGTTAATACGAATATACGCGTTTAAATTAAAACCAACAAATAATAAAAAAGAAAGAAAAAAAAACTTTTTGAAAGCCCCCAACCCGCAGGGACTACGGCGCAGCCCTACGGACTGCGCGCGGCAGTCCGTATGACTGGCGCAGGGTAGGGGAGTGGGTATGGCCGCTCCGTCCCTCTCCCCTCCTATACTATTACATTAAATTTATTTATTTTTATTTTTATTTTTTATTTCTTATAAAAAGGTTATTTATAAATTTTATATGTTATTTTTAGTTTATTTCAATAAAATAACAATTTCGTCCTTCTTCAGGTACAGACGCTGATAAAATCAAGAGTAAAAAATTTACAACTATTTAAAACAGAGAGACTTTTATTATAAGATCAATAATATGAGTATATAATATATATATATATATATATATATTTTCTTTTCTGTGAAATACATAAAATCATATATTTAAGATAATAGAATATATATATGTTTATAGCATATTTCAAACCTATTAAAATAAAAGGATTGCCCTTTTTCCACCATAAGAATAGAGAGAATTTTGGCATATTCAAACGAAAATTTGACATAATTTGCTTCCGTTTGTTTGCAATAGAAATGATTCCAAATTTCGAAAAGAATTTGTTCATTCAATGAGGGCCTATTTGGTTATTTATTTTCTTTTCTCAGGGAAATCATTTTTATCTAATTCACAAAATATTTTCTTTTGGAAGTAACGATTGATTTAAAAACACCTTTCTATTCTTTTTTGCAGATTCAAAAACAATTAAGAGGAAGGGGGTGAAACCTGTAGCCCTGCACTCTCGAGAACCTGATGAAGTTAGCTTGATCCTGGTGGCTTCTACGAAGTGCTTCTTGTTCTGCTCCAAAATCTCATCTCCAAGATTTTGTGCTTGAACTCAATTCCGTTTCTTTGTTCAGAAGACTCCAGAAAAATACCAACAAAAGAATCCAAAACCCTTTCTAAAACTCCTTCAAGATATCGCAAGCAAAAGATCCAAATATCTTTCCTGAAAACTCCAGAAAACTCAACAGTACAGAACCATTAACTTGCACCAATTCTGTCTGCCTCCTCCTCTCCCCTTTCCAAATCATAATTAAAATAAAAGATATTGTAAATTTCTTCCAAAAACTCTAAAAAACAAAAATAAAAGAAAACAATTCTTTAAAAGCACGCTTTTAATTAGATTTGTATTCTTATTCGTTCTCCCCACTTTTTCATTCTTTTATTTGTTTTATGGTTTTAATTTCTATTTTTACCACTTTACTTGCACATTACATTATCAATTTAATTTAAATAATTTATTCTAATAATTATCCTCAACCAGATAATTAATTAAAATAAAGAACACAATTTAATATTTAAATTATCATTAAATAAGCACATGACATTTAAAACATTTAAATATTTAAATGCAATTTATTCTAGCATTAAAATAAACAAACATTTCCAACATTTAATTAACTAATTCACAACTTATAAAATAACAACATCAATTAAACAATCATAACTTATAAAATACCACATTAATCAAAATACGACAAACACAACACAACCATAATGACGACAATTACAAAAATGCACAATACCAAATCAACGAGACGACCTGACATCATGGAACAGGAGAACTTCATCGTCACCTCTGTTTCAACATTTAACCGTTAGGTTATTGGTGCTCGCCCTGTCCTGCCGAAGCAGGTGGAATCGAGACTTATACCTGCAAATCCTGCATACAAACGAAGTTGTGTACATGTGCATACCTATATATATAATCATCAAAGCATTAAATCGAAGTACTGCATTGTGAAAAGGAATCGCAACATAGCAGGGCACTCGCGAACGAGTGATGCCATATTGTCCTTCATCACACCTATTCTAACAATTATAATCTATCTGATAAACTAACATTTCTAAACTAACAATTTATCTCATGACATATCTAGTTAAATCACTACATCATAATTATAATTCTAAAAATGAACTAACATCTAACCAACCACAATGTCAAATGAAATAATCAAATCTTCCAGTGCATAAACATAATCACCAACAGTCTACTAATAGAATACAACATCATCAAATGTCACAAGTAGCAAACAACCGCATTGAAAAATACTAAATCCTACCAGTAAGAGGAGGGGTATTACATCCTCCCCCCCTTAAAATCGGCTTACTCCTGGAAGCCAGTAACTAGAAGGAAATAACATTCCCTAATACGGGAGGCATCCTCACACCTAAGACGGTGAACTAATCACCCATAAAGAATAGAATCAAGCTCACACATAAGAGTAAGAAATAATAATACAAGTATTAGTAATATGGGGGTATTACACTTCCTCTCATTTTTAAAGTATAGCAAGAGATTCAAATGTGTACCCTAATCTTATTGCTCATTGTTGGTGAATCACTTCCCCATACCTCTTCCAAAATGTCACACCACAATTTTAGGCACATAAATACCTTACTTCAATGCATGGGAACATTGTTGCTCTAATACCAAATTTTGGAAAAATGCTCAATCTAAATATTGTGGTGATTGTTATGCATTGATCAAGTGCATTTGTACATGAGAGGAGGAAAGTAGTTGAATAGTTACTTAATTGTATACACTTGCCTGCTACACTAGTAAACACTCACCAGTTATACTCACCAGTAACAACATGTTATACAATAACATTCAATGCTGACAATATATAATTGTTGATATTCCTTTTTCAATATATCTAATTTTTCTAAGCTCAATGGAATTGTAGTGGATATCTTAAATTGTATGAATAGTGTAGAGTTCAATGTTGTGCCTTTAATATTGTAAGTTGATTTACTTTTGTATGCAAGTAATAATCCCTTTATCTTACTTGGGTCACTATGAATATAGTTATTATATATACATAGTAGGCCTTCATATATAACTTTGGTAGTGAATATTTTTCATAATCCAACACCTCATGCTAAAAAAAAAATTAATGGTTCAAATAATTTTTATTGTTTTTATTAGTATGTCTATCAATATGGTTTGTTGCAATTTGTTTAACATTTTTCAAACATTACAATATTCTATTTTGTCAAGTAAGTGTCAAATGGTCTTCTCATTTGTTGTAGAAATTAAGTTTTATTGTCTAAAATTACGTTGAAATTTGTATTGTTCATTGTATTCAATATTTATGTTTTCAACATTGTTTGTATCTATTTAGTTTTCATTTTTAGTGTTGGCATCAATAATAGCATTTTCCATATGGCCCCATAGTTCCATTGTATTATATGTATAATTTTATTGATTAAGTTCTACTAATTTTTCATTAGTAGAAAAAGTATTTTTCCATCGTATGAAGCCATTTTTTAATATGTTTTCATCCATGGATAATGGAGCATATATTTAAATATTTTCCCTATAATAGTTCTCATTGTCAACATGTTTATTTTATTTTAGATATTGAATAATTTATGGTCTATTTAAAAAAAAATTCCCTTTGTTGTAGTGTTATCTATGATAGATTTTACTAAACAAACACCCGTCAATGTTTTAGGGTATGCAATATAATTACAATCAATTTTTTACAAGCTCAAAATATTTCCAAAAGGAACACAATTCATAATTGGATGATCATGAACTAAAAAATACTTCCCATATATACCATATGTATGCCTTGGATGCCATAAAATTTGAATTGACTTTATATGTAAGACTATATAAATGATTGTATAACTTAATCAAGGTTATTCTAGAAACAAGTCAAATGCACATAGTGTAATACAATAAATGGGTTTGTAGTAATGGAAAAAGTATCCTTTTTTACTTACTTGATTTGGGAATAAAATTTGTCATTGAATTAACTTAATTTTTCCATGGCTTGATGTTGTAATGTGTTGTAACACATTCACATTGATGTTGGTCCCTCTTTTAATAAAATGAACTTGATTTGTACCTTATTTAAATATTGTAAAGTATTGTAAAATACTTTCAAACTTATCTAGTGTCCTCTTAATTAAATTTGGTTAATTGGTGTTAATTAAACCCTTTAATTCAAATTTAAGCCTTATTTGTGACGCCTCCTAGAGATCTATCCTGAAAAATATAATTCAAATTACATAATAGTTAATTGGGAAAAATCAAGGTCCTAGAAATTGATGCTATGGCCCATTTTCCCTAGGTGGCGAATGGGTCCTCCATCGATAGGACCCCTCTTTATCAACATATTTAAAATTGGTTTTTAATGATATTTCATCCCCCAAAGGTAAGGTCTTGGAAAACAATGCCAGGACCCATTCGCCCTAGGTAGCAAATGGGTCCTCCCTTAATGAAGTTGTCCTCTTTGAATTTCATTCTAGTAGGAATTTATTAATGTTTGTTTCCAAATTTGGTGTCATCTTGAATTGTTTGAATTTTGGGGTCAATCTCTTGATTTAGTATAAATAAGGGGTTAATTTACATTGTTTCACCTAGAAATTTTATGAAGCATCCTAGCAACTTTACAAGAGCATTATAGAGAAATTCAAGAGTATTTTCAAGGACATTTCAAGGCATATTATCAAGAGTTTATTGCAGCAGTTCAAGATCATTTCATCATGTCAAAGGTTTAGTGCATTCATGCATGTTGTTGAGCTAAGAAAGTTGATGTAGCATTGAAGATCTATTGCAAGCATTGTTCACATCTTATTCAAGAATAAAGATCTACATTATCCATGGAAATTACATGTTATTGAAAATTTTCATAACAAGACAACATCCAAGGTATCAACATTGCATCATTTCATGTTCATGCTTCAATTACATCATTTCATCATTTGGTTTAATTACCTACAAGGGGTTTGACTTAGGAAAACCACTATTCACTAACAATAAACAATTTTTTCTTCCCTTTAGTGTGTATTTTATAATTTATAAGTTGAAGATCAAGTGGAGAAGAATTTTGGAACAAAATTGCCAAAGTTGTCAAGTTGAAAGATTGACCTTCAAAGTGCATGAACAAAAAAGTGAAGCTATAGAATTAAGAACAAGTTTTTGGGAGTTGACAATCAAGAATATAATAGTGCAAACATCAAGGAAAACAATCTAGATCTTAGTTTCAAAAAACCTAACAGGGACCCATTTTCCACTAAAGGTGAATGAGTCCTTTCTGCCCTAAAAATAGGCTTCTTGCAACATGGTACACACCTCTTTGAGCTCTAATAAATCTCCTCATAGCTGCTATAATAGTTAGGGTCAATTTTTTATTGTTATTTATATCTTTTGGCCCTCATATTTGCATAAATTATAGTGATTTTGTGTGGATAAATTCAAGTGGTATATCTTCATCTTGATAAGCCCTATTTTTTCCACCTCATCATTAATGGTGAACTTGACATATTGAACATTGCAATTTTTTTATTTTTGAAGTCCTTGCATCTTAGATTAGATCTTGCATCTCATTTGTATTGAATTAAGATCTCATTTATGGTTTCTTGTATTGCATTCGAAATTGCATCTCATTTAGGATTTAAATATTTGCATTGTTTTGCATCTCTCTAAATCTAAAAATTACAACAACAAAAATTGGTCACTGTGCATATAATTTAGATATCATTTATTTGCATTTTTTTTATAAAAAAAAATCCATTTCAACATAGATCCTTGTATTCATATTTTCATTGCATTTTTAGAAAATCTAAAATTAAAACTCCTTGCCTTAGACATGGAACTGAAAGACATTACTAAAATCTTATAAATCATTCAAAAATAGTTTAAAAATACCTAAATAGGACCCATTCTCCCTTACTAGTGAATGAGTCCTTGATTAGGTCAAAGATGAACCTTCTAGCATCTAAAAAAGCATTAAAAATCACCCTAAAATCCATAGAAACATCTTTGAAAAATTAGCCAAGACCCATTTTACCTTACTAGTGAATGAGTCCCTATTAACTACTGATCTGCATTTTTTTGGAAATTAAAATCTCAATTTTAGGCTTTTATTTACTATTGTTACTTTCTTGTTTCAGTTTCCTGATATTTTGCTTCATCAAATTAAATGCATTTAGCTTGAATTGCTTCATTCCAGTGCATTGTTAAGATTCAAAATTGCATCCACAATATTTCATTTTTAGTTTATTGTATTGTGTAATAAGAAATTGCCATGTTTAGATCTAAAGTTTTGAAAATGGATTTTTTTTAAGCAATGTGTGGAAGTCCTTGTTCTATTTGGTTGATGTTTCAAGTTGCACTTTTTTAAATGACTCTAATGAAATTGAACTCACTCATGCTCACACAGCTCCTAATGTCTACCCTCCTCATGGTGCTGAAATCTTTGGAGAAGATGATGAGAGTATTAAAAACTTCATAAATGATTTCCTTAAAAACCTTGAGAATAATGCATCCTTTTACCCATCCATGAAATAACCAACATAGCTTAATATTTTGGTATTTTACATCCTGAAATTGAGTGACAAGTTAGCCCTAAGTTCCCTACCATAGGTGAACCTGGCTCTTCTAAACAAGAAAAAATTCAACCATCCTATGTTAAGAAATTAACCAACACATCAACTAACTTTGAGGAGACACATGGAAAAGAATTCACGATATTAAGCAAACAAGGATGTCATACAAGTGAACATAAAATTTATCAACTGCTAGAGCAAATACCAACCGAAGATACTAAAGGGTTAGGATATCAAGATCCTCCCTATGACATAAGAAATATTCTACCTAAAGAAACACCAATTCCTTGTAACAATGGAAGGATTGTATTAGATCCTCCTCCAGACATACATATCGTCATTCCTAAAGAGCAACCAATGCCTCCTACTGACAATGATAAAACAAACAAGGTTATCTCAGTTCATCCTTCCCTATATCCACCGAGGGATATTGGTGAATCTAGCAAATGTATAAAGGCCTTACAAGTTAAGGAAACTTAAATTCCCTTGTCTTCCACTTGAAAGTGAAAGAAAATTACAATTACTTAAAAATCAAGAACTTATAACATTACCACCCATGAAAGAAAAGATAAGACTATATCGTAAAGATGCAAATATTCTACATTGTCAACAAAACTCTTGGACATAGTAATGATGACTGTCACACATTAAAATTAATCTTGAGAAACTTTCACTTTCATGGAAATAATTTTTATCAAGTGATTGCATAAAATTCCATTCTACTCCTTTCAATGTAATGGCCATAGAATCATACAATTCTCATTATTACATGTTGTACATTTATTTAAAATAACTTTCCTGTGATGCAAGGAGCTCATTCTCATCACCTACCTCAGTTCATTTTTTCCTCGCACTAGGTGGGGGTAAGAATTTGATAGCCCTCGCTTAGTTTGACACTTGATCTTATCCCTTTGGCTAGTTTTCTTCCTTCTATTTATACTGACCAAGATTGGGATGCAGATGACCTACTTTAGGTTGACTCGCATGTGCCTTACTAGTATATTTATTTTAAAGTTTTCTTTATGTGATTGTGTGTACATAATGTGATACCCCATTTTTTTTTGTTTTATGTACTCTCTTTTTGTGCATTCTTCTATATGTACCTTTCATTCTTCTATATGTCTTGATAATTTCATTTGTCTTTTTTTTTTTTTCCTTTTGGGGATGACACAAGGCATTGAGACATTTATGTCTCTTCCATGTTGACCCAAAAGCTTTTCTCTAATCTTTTTCATTTGTCTTGTGTTTTCCTTTTGTAGATGACATAAGGCATCAAGACATTTATGTATTTTCCATGTTGACCCAAAATATTTTCTATAATAATTTTCATTTGTATTGTATGATACAAGGAATCGAGATATTTATGTCTCTTCCATATTGACTCGAAAGGATTTTTCTTTGGTTTTACTCTCTCTATGTCATTCTTCCAGTTCTATGAATATTTGGGGAATAATTATAGTTTCATGCTCTATGAAAAAATTGTAGTAAAGACATAATTGGTTCACGCCCACAAAAGGATATGAAAATCACAGTAAAACCTTTCCTGGGAATTGGACATTCCAACAGGTGACTTATATCTTTCTATAGACATCCATTTTACTTTTCAAACCAGCGGACGTAGACTTTAAATGGCGCAGCAAAATATATGCACTAGGAACTAGTTTTGGTCAAATCTTAGTAGAAATAATACTGGAAATAAATTCTATCTAAGCCACAAAACGGTAATGCAAAATTATTTAACTCAACTATGATAGGAATCATAACAACTACAACTGAAACACAAACTTTGAACTGGCCTTATGTTGTAGGAACAGTCACAGGGATGGACTCTCTATGCTGCAGGAGCACTATAAGACTGAGTTTGTATGAAAACTTCAAAGATGAAAGCTGACTGAAGATCAATAGAAAATAACAACTAACTAACTAGCTATAGATACTTACTAAGTGGGCCCCCTTAGCAAGCATCTACTGATTACATAGATGCTAAACTTAGAACTTCATCAAACTTTATTCATGAAAACAGAATGGTATACATTGCTTTGTTGATGTGGAAACTAACAACAAACTCTGTCTTTGATCATACAGATTCTATTTCTCATTATCATACTGACTCTTACATGATATCTGCTATTACTATGCTTCCAACTTACTAACTATCATCTCTTACTCATTCTAACTATCCTCTCCTCTCTTTGTGTGTCCCTCGCGCAGGAGGAGAACTTTATTTATAAACAGGAGAGCAACTAACTAACTAACCCTATCAAAGAAAGTCGTGGAAGTAAAGTATATCCCCGAATCAAGGAACAGACTTCATAATGAATTTATGCGTTCAACCCAATTTGGAGAAAATCTAGCACTCCACTCTTTCCAGATTGACTGTCATTAAAATTCTTTCCCATAGTTTCGGTCAAAGAGTCTTCACCAGAGCTTCCTCGAAGTCGTGCAGGAAATGGACTTTACTGCAAGGCAAAGATCGGTTGCACTTGACTCGATCATTCTTCAACAACTTGTGAAACAAAAGGTAACAGATGCAAAAGAAAAGGCGTATGGCACATACATGATATCTATTCATTAATCACACATTTTAAATCTACTTCATCATTTCAAAACTGTATACTATATACCAGCCATTTTAGGGAGTCAACGAGGAATAAATGCAATCAAGTCAACACAATGAGCTACAGGAATATGAAAGTATTATGCTACAGGATATCCCCATAAAAGGTTTCAACAAAGTTTAAACAACCATGAAATAACAAAAGTAAAGACATTAAAAGTTTATCATAACATCCAAATTATGAGCATATTTTAAGCTCATCACTACCCCCAGCTTAGCCCAATGCTGGTCCTCTAGCATTAACTTTTTTGGTGGTTTCTCTGAAGTCAGTGGTGGCTGCATGACTCTGGAATGGATGTCCAAACTTGTAATAGAATCCTCTGAAATCCTGACACCTTTCATATCTTCAGTCTTCTAATTCATTGTTAAGATTTGTAGCCTAGTGTGGATACAGGGGCCACATTAGCACAGGGGGTCTGAATGTCAGCAGCAGCCATAGTTCAAATCTTGTTTGAAGTCCCAATTGAATATATCTGCTGGTTCATTTGAGAGCTGCTATAAAATTTAGGGGACCATGTGGTTCTGACTTTCTTAACCCAACAGTTAATCTCTCCCATCTTTTCTCACTTCGGGTATATACTAATCTCCAAAACGAATATTGTTGTGCATGGAATTCATCATATACTTGCTTTCTGATATCAAATATTTTCTCTCTGGCTGAAACATTATTAATACCATATGTTAGAGCAAACCAATCTTTCAACATTGCATGTGGATTTGAACTTTGAGAGCGTAATGGGACAGGCTCTGTCTTCTCAGCTTCCTCATATGTTTCCCACTACCGGCCATAATTCACCTCATTTGCTGCCCATGACATAAATGATCTTAAATGAATATCACCAATGTATAGAAGAGGATTCCATTCTATTTCAAATGGTATTAAGTATCCATGCAAATAAAATTCACATAGATAATTCCTTAACCAGTTAGGGGCTACCTGGTATGCTTCATAAAACTCTTTGGCAGTGTGAATTATAGGGTCTTGGTTTCTAAAAATTAGCATCAATTGAAACCATAAAAACTGTTCTTTAAGGCACAAAGCATAAACTCTGGGTGGTGGTCTACATTCCATAATTTGACCAGTTACTTTTAACATTTCGTCCATTTTTGCTTTCAACTTAGCAATTTCTTGTTTCTGACTTTCAATTTTCCTTTTCAATTTCTTCTTTTCTTACTTCCCATAGACTTTGTTGCATATCAGTATGGGCTATGTGTCGAAAAGTCAGAGTTTGTAATGTAACTATTTCCCAATTATCTTTAACATATTCCAGAAACTCAATTAAAAATGTCCTCCTATACACAACAATGGCTTTACAAATTGTAGGGTAAAATACAACTTCACTAGGCACATTTAATTGTTCAATCTGTTCTTGCTTTTGTTGCAAGATAAATTCTTCCTGTTGTTGTGGTGGAGAATTCTGTGCTTCCTCTAAAAATTGCATAGCAGCAGCCAAATCATCAAGATTTGGTAACCCTTGCTCATTATGCCCTGTTTCTTTTGTCTCAACTTGTTCCTCTTCAGGAACAAATGAACTTTGAGCAGCATTCTCAGACTCATTATGAGAAAAATAAAATTCAGATTCAACAGACCCTTCTGAAATTACAATCACCTCAGGTTGCAGTGAAGCAGGGGAGGTCTTAGATTGTTTCCTTGTGGAAACCCTTCTTGGAACAGATGCAGCTGCAGGAGGTGTTCCGGTAGCTTTTCTTTTTCTTGTTTGTTCAGAGGGCTCTGCCCTACCAGAGGATGACGGTGAACTGGTAATAGCAACAGGTGTTATTGTAGGAGAAACGGCTACAGGGGAAGGTGCTGCAGGAGAGGAGCATTATCTTTTCTGAGAACGAGGGTCAGATTTAGGGGACCCTTCTGCCTTTATTTTTCCTTTCTCTCTCCTAGTGGCAGACCTAGTTTGTACCCTAGTAGAGGATTCAGGTGCAAAAGCTGCAGGACTAGGTGCTACAGGAGTAGATGACCTTTGCATTGTTCCACTAGTAGATGCAATTTCTTTCTTCTTTCTTTGAAGCCGTGGGGTAAGTACCCTAGGAGGTTGTGGTATTTGCAAATTCTTTTGGGCAACAAATTATTGTTAGGAGAGAGGTGAGACGTCTCTCAAAGAGTGCTCAATCAGTAATTTAATAAGGCCATGATGAGTGATAAAATTGTCTTTCCCCTATTGAGTTCTATGGGCACTTTGTTCTAAAAACTTTAACAAGAAATTTAGAACATTTATGACTAACCCATGCCTCATATGGCTTAATAATTTAAAATAATGAGAATGCAAGTAGGAAAAATGGCCTTCACAAGTAAAATACCTCATTATATAAGTGGCATACTCTGAATATGGAGGAGGCAGCGACACACGCTTGCATCCCTACTTGGAGACTTCCAGAGGTCCATTAGTAGGCATTGAAAACTTAGCCCTTGCAGCTGCAACATCTGAAGAAAAGTTTTTTCCAACGGCAGGAAGCCCAGTTACCTCAGCAATTCTATCTTCAGTTGCAACAACTGTTAGACCCCATACAGTGGCTTCCCCTTCAGAAAGGGTTCTCAAGAATTCTCCAGCAACCTCCTCATCAAAATCATTTAAGCTCAAGAAATAATTTAACCATCCACAGAGACTGAATGCGTGGACTGTTTGCAGATTTTGCAGTAACAATTCATGAGCTACAAGCTCATGTCGCACCAACTGACCACCCATGTTTACAGTTTTTCTTAGCTGAACTCAATTCTTTGCTAAAGATTCAAATTCTCTGTTTCCCCTTCTGCTCTGATTTTGCTTCTGTCGTGCAATCACATTTCTTTCTTTTTTCCAAAAATAAACTTTTTGAACAAGCAGTCTTAATTGTAGTTTACAAGAAAAACATGCATTAAAGAAGGACATGCGATCATATTTGGAAAGTACCAGAAAGGCATTAAAGAAAGGTCATTTATGCAGTTATAGTAGCGGCGAAAAAACAGGTTTTAAAATATGGACTACCCCGCCCCCTACTTAAAGTATGACATGTGTCCTCACATGTACTAAAGAATAGGTAGAGATTCAGGTAATAATGACTGGTACATGCATATCAGTAAATGAATAGAATGAAACAAATCAAATATACAATAAGAAAAGATATGGCGTACCTTTGATAATTGCACGTACGTGTGAAGAAAGATGACGGTGTTGCATGAAGTGCAAGTGGGAAAGATATCTTAATTAAGGTTGATGCAGATGGATGAAGTGGATGGGTGACATGGCAGATGAAATGTACGAATGAAATGGATGGATGGGATGGATGGATGGAAGATAAAGAATTGAGATGGGGGCAATAAATGAAAATGGAGAAAAAGGGGTTTCCTTAAAAGAAAACCTTTATTATGGGCATGCTTTTTGAAAATTACAGCAACGCTGCAGGAGAAAGGCTAAAGCCTTCTACTGCAGGAAGAGTAGCTAGAGGAACCTGAACGAACTGTTGCATGAATTCTTCCTTTGACATTGGTTTATGGTACAACCGGATTCGGTGGCCATTGACTAGCAATTTAAAACGGACTGGATTGATTGTCACCAACTGTACAGCTCCATTGTCGAACACATTTTCAACTTCATAGGGGCCAAGCCAGCATGTTGTGAGCTTACCCTAGTTTTCTTGATATCTAGAATCATATAACAGGGCCGAATCTCCAGCAGAAATTTTTTTGGTTTTGATGTGCTAATCATGCCATTTCTTTCTTTGTTGTTGGATTGCTTCTGTGTACTGCAGGGCGGCTTTTCTCATTTCGTCCAAAGCATTTAGCTGTAGGAGACGGTCCTTTTGTGCTTCAAATAAGTCCATGTTGAGTTCAAGAGCTGTCCTCAAAGTTTTATGTTCAAATTCTATGGGTAACATAGTTATTTTTCCATAAAGCAGCTGAAAAGGTGTAAACCCAGTTGTTGTCTTCCATGTAGTCCTGTAAGCCCAAACTGCTTCAAGAAGTCTATTGCTCTAGTCTTTTCTATGGATCTGCACTGTCTTTGTGAGAATCGCCTTAATTTCTCTGTTTGTTACCTCCACCTGACCATTTGCTTGAGGATGATAGGGACTAGACTTCCTATGTTTGATCTTATAGTCATTCATTAGTGCAGTGATCAGATTTGAGGTAAACTGAGCTCCTTGATTAGTTACAAGCTTTCTGGGAACTCCAAATCTTGTGAAAATTTGTTCATACAGAAATTCAGCAACTTTGTTATCTCGGGCATGAGTCATAGCTTTTACCTCGACCCATTTTGTGACATAGTCCGTGCAAACTAGAATGTATGACTTTCCATTTGATGGTGGATCAATTGGTCCTACAAAATCCATTCCCCATTTATCAAAAGGGGTGACTATGACCTGCAGATATAGTGGCATTTCATCTGACTTTGTTGGTCTTCCCATACACTAGCATCTGTCACACTTCCTTGTATAGGCCACAACATCCTTGTGTAATGTTGGCCAGTAGTACCCTGTTGTAAGAACCTTCATTGCTGTTCTTTTTGCTGCAAAATGCCCCCCACATGGTTCATCA
>VDFB02346924.1:13677-24146 GCA_007258455.2 Sequoia sempervirens | reverse complement strand
GCTCCTCACATCACCCTTCCGGTTGGTGATTGTAGTGATTATTTCAGGTCTTGTTGCCCTAGATGGGTGAGGCTGATATTTTAGTCCTAGTTGGGGGCTTTTCTAGGAGTGGATGGTTCGATGTAGGCCGACCCTCTTTGCCTAGGGTCTAGTTTTACTAGCCTCCCTCTATAGGGACCTTCATGAGTTTTCCTACCTTGATGGCAAAGCACTTGGAGTAGGGATCACACTTTTACATGTATGGGCATGGGAGCATATCCTCGTTCTTCACCCTCGAGTCATTCTAGTGCCAATGGAGCCAGATGATCCAATGGTCTAGCGCTACAAAGGTGGCCTTTCCTTCACACATACTGGGCAACACGGGATTCCTCACTAGAGGAGGGTCCTTGATGACATGCAGGTTTTTACATGGCGACCCTATCTTGGATACCCAACATGGTTTTACGATGTACAACAACTCTTCTTCACTCGCCAGGATCACCTAATGTAGGGTAAAGAGCACACTATGATAGAGATGTACCTGCTAGGGAGAGTCCAATGCTAGTTTGGGGAGCCACAGGATAGGCCCACTGATGATTATGTGGCCATTTTTGTGTAGACAACAACACAGGGCTCATGGGGGTGATACATTCTTGCCACCGAGGCTGTGGACAACTTTAGATAGTCGGTGGCCTAGCCATGGCCATACGATCAGGGGGATGCAGATCCTGGTACCACATAGGCATATTGTGATTGGTTCGGGGCCACAATAGCTAGTCGCGGGGACGGCCCGTGGGGTCGAGGAGGATCGGCCTCACTAAGGATGTTTGAATCTGAGGACCGAGGACAGGGTAGGATGATAGATAGGGCCGGGCATTAGGATCAGTTCCACACCCAAAGATAGGGTGAGGATCAACCCATGCAACCCTGCCCGGTGCAACTGGTAGGACAACTTTGATCCCGCCGAGATGGGTAGATGTGCAGGTTATAAACCTAGATTTTAGGTATTGATAGTAGAGAGGGATCAAGCCAGGGTTGAGAGAGATTAGGCCATTTTATAGAGATAGGTCGCAGAGCTCCAGGTGGCAGCAAATATGGGCCGCAGACAACAATTAGAGAGCATGGATGTCTCGTCCTCTCGCAACACAGTATCGCTTTAGTCATATATGGATGTCGTTCGGGAGGTAGATTATTATAGGATGCATTATCATCAGGTCATACTGAGAGAAACCCAAGCTCTTGATTATTCTCATAGGATCAATCATAGACCTGCAGAGGGCCATGGGGACAGAGCAAGTGGTGATGACAGTAGCCAGGAGGGCTAGGCCTTCAATTTTTTGATCAGAGACATGACTCTTTTTGTGCCCTATGGGCTCATTTTTGATAGCCTTATGATCTCTTTGTACTTATTTTCATACACATGTACAGTGATCCAATTTTTTGTACCACGACAGTATATTGATGATATATGAGATGATGATTTTGATGTGATATGGTGTGTCCTATGTTTAATTTATGTGTTATGGATGGTTCCTATTTCTATGTGATGCAAAATGATGATGATATTTATATGATGCTTATATGGTGCCTATGATGCTTTATGATGTGTTGGTGCTTATGATATGATGATGTATATGTGATGTTCTATATATAATGATGCAGGATGTAATCTTTTTTATCTTTTTATGCACTTTTTATGATGTATGCAGGATGTTTATGATATGTAGATCTATATCATGCCCCTAATGTATGATGATGATGATGTTTATGGTTATGCATTGTGATACTGATATATGATAGATATTCTAATGGATGCGATTATGATATGTTTTATATAATCAATGGATGTTATGTGTAAGGTGAATTTTAATATGATGGATGATATGTTTATGATGGATGGTTATGATGGTTATGCTTATGTATGATGCATGAAATGGATAGATATTATGATAATGGACCTTATGATGATGGATAATGCGTATGTATTAATGATTATGATGGTATGCAAATGAGATGTTTTTAAGATGCTTAGAATAACCAATCTATATTATCCTAAACAACTTAAAAAAGATAATGTAATGCATGTGAGATGTATAATGTAATGATGCCTATATGATCATGCAATGGATGAAATGAAAATGAATGGTTTATGAGATTTTAGACTAATAGATCTATATTATGAAGATGCATGTGAGATGCTATATGATATGATATGCACTATGTTGATGATTGGTGTATGCAGGATGGATGCAATAAGTTTGTGATTAACTATCATGGTACCATGTTAGCTTGAAAGATGATAGAAGAAATTAAGAGATTCCAACAAGACATGATCCAATGAAGATGATGATGATCACATTGCATATTGAGGAGTTGGGATTTTCAAAGGACCAATTACCTTATTTTTTTATAATAAACATAGGTACGATGCATCAAGGTATAAAAAACCAGGATGGCATTGTTCCTAGTGCAATGGACTTTGAATCGACAATTAGATAGGAGTATTCTTGTTCACACCTGGCATACAGAACCTTATCCAAAGTTAAATTTAGATATTCAAAACATCTCGGACCAAAACATAGAAAAGCAAGCCTTCCTATGTGGTCAACAAGACATGTAAAACATCCTCCCTACACTTAAATAGAGCACGCACGACCAAGGTTATATTACAAAGATATCCAACAAGAACAATAGGTAAACGATAGTGATCATTGCCCTAATCCTATCTCTCTAAGTCCCTTTGTTTAGGACATCATTGAGAGGTCATTGAAATGAGCGCAAAGAGATAAGTCAAAAAGACAAAGATAAAGTAAACAAACAAGCTAATGTTCATCAATACCACTAGCCAAGAATAAACTACGATGATGCTTGATGTTGATGTCCATTGTAGGAAGGATGCATCCTAGGACATGACAAAATCAGATGATTTGATATGGGACTGATTGGATGATAGGCTATTGACACAAAGAGTTGACTAACTTGCTTATGTACTGACCTAGACTTGAGACTTTGACATTTAAGGTTTTCACTTTTAATCTGCTAGACTTGTTTCTGATTGTCTCACCAAAGGTTGAGGATGATGATGATTTATTGTGAGTGATGTTTTATTGTGGGTGAATGTGAGATGAGACTGATGTATTTTTTCAAATATTTGGATGTTTTTGGAGTTTTGAAGTGTTTTGAGGTTGTTTTTGGTATTTTTGAGATTTTGCAAATGTTTTTTATTTTTGATTTTCAAATGTTTTGGAGTTTTCTGAGATTTTGAACAAGAGACTAACCTAGGGACCTGTCGTAGGGGCCTCGGGGGATAATCAATAGATTAGCCTTGCCTATGTTATACATGTAGAGACCATGTTGTTCGACTGACACAAACTTGATTATTGATGAGATATGAACAAATGGATTGTCAGTTTATTATGATAGACTCCTAAGGGATTGACCTAAATGTCTCGGGGGATGATTAAAGATCAACCTTGCCTATGTTGAAGGCTCAGAGATGACATAGTTCGACAAGATGACTCTTTTTTTACTAACTTTTTTGACCTGTTTTTGGGATTTTGATATGTTTTGAATGTTTTTGGATTTTTTTGGTTTATGAATGTTTTGGATATTCTAATTTTGGGACTTCAAAAATATACACGAATCCGATCCAATGAGAACATGCCCCCAGTGTGATGCAATAGTCTACTCTGATAAAGGTAGGACAAACTAACCTTGAGAATGGGCCGAGTAGTACTAGGAGGGATCATGATATAGACACAAGACCAAACTATGATGCGGATGCCAAATGTATGGGTGATGGATGGAGATATGGAATGTGATGGATGATGGAAACGTACTGGATGGATGATGCAAAACAAGCCATGAAGGTCTTGGTGGATGGAAAGTGCTTATTTACATGCTCGTTTGCCAGGTTTTCACTAAGGTACTTTCCCAAAGTGCCACCGAAGTGGTTTTCATTAGAGGACGATTTTTTTCTTTACTGTTTTCAATCATTTTTTTTATTTTTTTTGGATTTTTTTTTGATTTTTTTATTGTCACCAAGACACCTATTTTCTAGTTTTCATTAGGGTGACCATTTTTTTTAGGACATTTTTTGATTTTTTTTTTAATTTTTTGGTTCTATACCTTGAAAAGATTAGGCATAAATTTTTTTGAGATGAGAGCTGTTCATGGGCTCCTGCAAAGGTTCCCCTTTGGGTGTTAATAACTAATATGCCCCTGACTTATAGCTTGCTATGATAAAAAATGGTCCCAACCAATTAGGTTCAAATTTTCCTTTACTGTTTGGATTTGGGACGTTCTTCTAATTTTCCTTTTTAGTGCAGTTCTCGACTTAAAGGTCTTTTGCCTATATTTTTTCTTGTTATAAGCTCCTCTTGAGTCTTTTTTGATAGACTTGCAAATGATTTAAAGAATGTCTATATGTTGCTTATCTAGTAGCTCCAACTCATTTAGTCTTGATACTTTCGGTATTCTTCATCATTGATGAGGTTTTCTTGATGATATTCTTAGTGATGGGAGCTCAATCTAAATGGGTAATACTACCTTTGATCCATAGACCAAGGAAAAGGGAGTTGTACCAGTAGGTGTGCGAATGCTGGTTTGATAGGCCCAGAGGGCATGATTAAGCTGTAGATGCCAGTCACGACTTGCATCATTGGCTATTTTCTTGAGGATTTTCAAAAATGGTTTTATTGGTAGCTTTTTCTTAGCCATTTCCTTGGGGATAGTACAAGGTGGAGAAGCGATGTTGAGTTTTGAATTTTTCACATAGATCACGAACCTCATGATTCTTGAAGGGTGTCCCATTATCTGTGATAATGGCTTGGGAAACATCATAATGACATATTAAATAATTCAGGATGAACTTAGATATCTACTTTCGGTGTTATATGTCCTTAGGGATGGCTTCCACCCACTTGGTAAAAGTACTCAATGAAGCTAATGATGAACTTATGGCTATTAGATGAGGTGGGGAGTGATTTTTCCAATGAGATCGAGTCCCCACTGTGAGAAAGGCCTTGGTGTGACAATAGGATGGAGTTCTTGAGCTGGAGCATGGATGAGGTCCCCATGTTGCTGACATTGTGGGCATCTTTTGACATAGTCATGTGCTTCTCTTTCCATTGTAGGCCAATAATACCCCATCCTCAAAAATTTCTTGGCTAGGGTCATTCCACTCTAGTGTGAACCACAAATATCATTATGCACCTCAATTAAAGCAGTCAATGCCTCCTCATCATTTAAACAACGCTGCGGGGTTCCTTCTATGCTCATACGGTAAAGGGTGTTTCCTAGGATGACAAAGCGAGATGCTTTCTTGATAAAGGTTTGGTTCGGGTTTGAGGAGTAAGTCGGTAGTGGGACCCTACTCACGAGGTAGGTATAAAATTTCAATGGTACCGAGGGGATCCACTTAGGGACCAACAATTTCTACACAAAATTCTTCGAGTACCTGAATCTTGAGACACAGCTACTCTCAATTTATGTTTGGGATGTTGTGAGGATATCGATGGGGATCAATTGTTTCCATGGCATTTGCTACTCTGTTGTTTGCTCTGGGAATCTGCTCAAATGTGATAACAATGAATGATTCTTTAAGGCTCTCTACCAAGATTTTGTATGGATTCAGTTTATCATCCTTTGTCTGTTATTCACCATTCACTTAATTTATTATTAGCTAAGAGTCTTTGTATACTTTGAGGGCCATGATGTTCCACTGCACTACTATTTTGAGACCTATGGTTAAAGCCTCATATTCTGCAATGTTGTTGGTGTAGGAGAATGCCAATTTATATGATCTTGATATGCAGTCCCCCTGTGGGGTGATAAAGAAAACATCATCTCCTGATCCATGTTGTGTATATGAGCCATCAAAGTAAAATTTCCAATGGTCGGCTATGTTGAGATTGAAGATGGATTCATTTGGAAACTCTGAGATGAGTGGATTCTCTGAATACATAGGTGCTTCTGCAAGATGATATGCAATTACTTGACCTTTGATTTCTTTTCATTCCACATACTCTATGTCGTATTTAGACAGAATCATGACCCATTTAACCATCCTTTTGGTGAGCATTTCCTTTGATAGTAAGTACTTGAGAGGATCAATCTTGGCTATGAGTTTTATTTTGTGTGCCAACATGTAATGTTTGAATTTTTGTGAAGCAAACACTACTGCTAGACATGCTTTCTTAATGAATGAGTAGTTTAACTCATTCCCAACCATTGTGCAGCTAATGTAATAGGTGGCCCTCTTTGTCCCATTTTCATTGTGCTAAGCCAAAAGAGCACCAAGGGCTGCTGTTGTTGCTAACACAGAGAATTAATGGCTTTCTTGGGATTAGTGGCATGAGGACCGATGGTGTGAGAAAATATTCTTTGATCTTATTGAAGGCTTCTTCACACTTGTCATCCCACTTGTATGCTAATCCCTTGTGAAGTGGGTGAGAATAAGGGATTTGTTTATCTACCAATTGTGCTATAAATCTTCAGATGGACTGAAGCCTGCCTTGGAGACCTCTTAATTGTTTCAATGTTTTGGGTGCCTCCATCTCAAGGATTGATTTTACCTTAGCCAGGTCTATCTCAATACCTCTCGTTGATACTATGTATCCTAGTAACTTTCCTGATTATGCATTGAATACATACTTCTTTGGATTTAACTGGACCTTGTATTCCTCCACCCTATCAAAAATAGCACTCAAGGTTGCTATGTGATCTCTCCTCTTTTTGGATTTTTCTAGTATGTCATCGACATAATCTTCGACCATTTTATGGATCATGTCATGGAAGATTGATGTCATGGCTCTTTGGTAGGTTGGTCCTGCATTCTTTAGGCCGAATGGCATCATATTCCAGCAATAAGTCCCCCATGGGAAAGTGAAGGTTGTTTTATGTTGGTCCTCTTTAGCAATCATTATTTGGTTGTATCCTGAGAAACCATCCATCAGGGAAAGCATTTTGTGTCCCATCGTCATGTCCACAATCATGTCAATGTTGCATAATAGGAAATTGCCTTTTGGACATGCTTTGTTTAAGTCCCTAAAATCTATGTAGATTTTGATGCCCCCATCGGGTTTTGAGTCAGGAATCAAGTTTGACACCCATTCTGGATAGTCGATTGGTTGAATGAATCCTACGTCTAGTAGCTTCTTCATTCCATTTTGACTAGTAGGGTGATTTGAGGGTGCATTTTCCCAAGCTTTTGTCTAACGGGCTTTGCTTGAGAGTATACTGCTAGGTGATGAACTACAATCTCTGGATCGAGCACAGGAATGTCTACATAGCTTCATGCAAAATTAACTTGTCTTTCTCTCAAGAAGGCTACTAGGAGATCTTGTTCCTTTGATAGTAATGACTCCACATAGAATGTGATGTGCAGGGTCTCCTCTGTTCCTAGATTAACTAGATTGCATTTTTCTACTAGGACTGTTGATTTTTCCTTATGAAGAGGTCTAAAAGGAATATTGAATCCCCCATCCTCGGGCACCTCAGAGAGGTTTTCACCTTTGGATGCATCCTTTCTTTTTACTATTTTTGGGTTGGAGAGTTCCATAGTGTGTTTTTCACTCAAGGACTTAGAGATTATTCTCAATTTTTTGCTTTTGCGACTGACGGATTCAATCGTTTCCCCATAGTATGCTTGTGTGTCTAATCGCATGATGAATCCCGCTTTGTATCCCTGCACGGAATATTATCCTATAGTCCCATGAATTTTGAGAGCCATCTTTCTTGAATGTGTCAAGAATTGGCGGTCCTCGTTGTTCATAATCGATGAGTTGTGGTAGACTAGACATATTTTATGGTTTTGGTTTTTAGACTCATAGGATACGGTGCTAATCATGAGAAGGGTGGTGTCCTCAAAAAGCCTAGGTAGGTTGGTTATGGGGTCTTTGTCATCACTACTGCTACAAACATTGGTTATGTCAAATGTGAAATTTTCTATGACTCAACCAGATGTAAGCTGCCCGGGACATAATTGTCAGGAGGATTATTGACCTTTCTAACCGGAGGACCTTGGCCACGCATAGCTATACTCTGGAGGGGTACATCCAAGGCCAAGATTTATCATTCGTATTCTCGGTGAATATGGTATTTAGGAATCCCATGGTCATTTTGTCCTAGCTGGTTTCTGTCATTGCCCATTGCGAGCATCATTTGTAAACCTTTGCTGATGTCATCCATTGGTAGATCGGCTGCCAATATATTGTCTTGGTATAAGAGATAGGACGGGTCCTTCTCTATGACTCCTTGGGTGAGATCTCCCCAACTTCTAAACTTGGAATATCCTTCATTGGGTGTTTGGGATGTGGAGGCTTCATTTGATTGCAGACGTCCCTGTGATCTAGGAGATTGTGGTAACTCTCCTACCAAAAAAGCATTTTTTGGGAATCGTATAGTTTCCAAAACCATTATCCTAGATGATGAATTTGATATTAGAGATGGTGGGGATGGTGGGAGTGGTGGGTGTCTCTGTCCCAGAAGTGGAAGTGAGAGTGGCTGGATCAATGTACGGTGTTGATGGGCCTTCATCATTTTTAGGCACTTGAGGTATTTTGTAGTATTTTGCCTCTATGTTCTTGTAGTAGGAGAATGGTTTAGGATCTCCATTGATGGTGACATCTTGTCCTTCATATGTGAATTTGACACATTGATGGAAGGTTGGTGCTACTACTTGCATTGCATGGATCCACAGACGTCCTGTGAGAATGTTGGTATGTCGAGGGTCCAGGACTGGCTGTAGTATCCATGGTGTTGGCCCGCCTTGAATAGGGATTTGGATTGTGCCTTGGGGCCCTTTTCTTCATCATCATCATATGCTCCTCATTGTAATATCTTTTCCTCATCGATAAAACTCTCTCGAGACAAGTTCTTTAGTAGCTTAATAAGGGAACATGTCTGGAATCAGCACCTCCATCCGCTAAAGACTCGCTTTGAATTTATTTTTATAAAATGAGGACCTCTAAATGGAGTGCCCAGTTGTGAGATGGTTGAGCGGGAAAGTCTTGGTCAGAGTATGTAAGGATATTTAGAGTGATGATGTTTCCGACCATAGCTTGGAATTGTTTCGCATCAAGATCTATAGGGACGGTGGATGAAGCCAATGCTTCTTCAAGGGTTTTCTTGTGGGCAGATGAGATTTTAGCAACTCCAATGATGGATATTTGTGCTACGGTTCTTTTCATCTGATCAAGGAAATTGTAACCATTGGGAACAAATTTGGGGTTGGGTGTAGGTGCTCTATTTGGCTGAGATGATCCTACAATGGTAATTTTGGTGCCTCTTGTGGTAACTCCCCAATCAGTGTGGGCTCCTTTGATAGTGATAGTGGCGCAATACTCATCCAAGGATGCAACGACATGGTCGTATACATGAACGATGATTTTGAATGCTCCCTTCCCCTTGTCATTGTTATTGTTGCCTTTATTGTTATGGTTTGGCATCGAATTTGTGTATATTTTGAGGTTCTAATTTCTAGCTAGCTGCTCCACGTTTATGATTTTTTGATCAATGAGGTCTTGGACTAGGTTCTTCAACCTCATGCAGTTGTTAGTGGTATGTCCTTTGATTTTGTGAAAGTCAAAAAGCTAGTTTTTGTTGTACTAGGGTGGTTTCACATCTGGTTCCTGATAATTCTCATAGGTGGGAGCCTTGATGAGGTTTTCATTTATCAATGTCTTCATGATAACCTTGAGTGGTTCCTCAAGGGTAGTGTACTTCCGCTTGGGGGAGTTCTTGTTTCACTAGGGTGGCCCCCTTTGATCATTGACATTGTTGATGGTCTGATTATTTGGCTGTTGAGTTACTATGTTGGCTTGGTGATTGTTTTGATGATGATTTTGAGGTTGTTGTTGTGGTGCAGGTGTGTTTTGTCGAGGTGCACTGATGACAACTTTGGCATTGACAACACCATCATTAGTAATGTTTTTGTTTCTTGCCCATGTGCAAGGTTTGTCATTATATCTTGAAGATGGGTGGTTGATTTGCTGATCAGGATATGTTTGTGTCATTGGTTGTGTAGCAAGGGCTCGTTCAATGCTGAGCGCCTTAGAGATCAACTGATCATATGTGGTGATCCCTTGGACTTTGAGATGGAAAACCAAGGCACCGTCGAGGTTGGAGATGATAGTGCACACTTGTTGTTCTTCTGACATGGCCCATTTGCTCTGATTGGCCTTGGATTGCCATCGTTGTAGGAATGAAGCAAATGATTCATTCTTTCTTTGTTCCAGAGCTAATAGTTCCTCTAGACTAACATCCATCGCAATATTGAATGCATAAATTTTGATGAATGCATCTATGATTTCTTGGAACTTTTTGATGCCTAGAGGGAGGCGAGAGAACCCGTCCATTGCTTGGCCTTCCAAACTTCTAGGAAATAGTTGCATTAGATAGGTATCATCATATGTGACTTCCATGTAATGAACCTGAAACTCCTTGATGTGATCTTCAGGGTTTCCCATCCCATGATATTTGTCAAATTT
>VDFB02346924.1:0-12498 GCA_007258455.2 Sequoia sempervirens | reverse complement strand
TGGTTGCCATCTATTGTTGCAATATTGATGGAAAGAGGGGGGGATTTGGTATGATGCCTTGATTGATGGCTGGGAGGGGGTTTTGAATGAGTGGCAGAATCAGTGGTAGTCCTAAACCAAGAGGTGAGATGGATGTTAATGGCAAGGGTGGGTGTGGTGGGAAAGTGAGTGGTAATCTCCCTTGAGGAAATGATGATGATGCTGGATCAAAAATGCCCCTCGGTCCAAATAGGTCATCTTCTCCTTGTGAGGTCATGGGGAGAGAGGTTTGCGGTGTTGCATTAAATGATGATGATGGGTCATTATGAAAGGTGATGGGGACAAATGGATGTGATGGATTTTTGGGGACGTTTTGACCCAAGATAGTATTTGCATCCAAATCTTGATTTTTTACAAGAGGGTGTGTTTGTAATGCACTTAGAAATGTACTCCCTTTGTTAACTATCCGTTGGGTTGGAGCGATTAATGATGTGATTTGGGGGATAGGTTGGATGATATTTTGAAATTGGGATATTGATGTGATGGGGGGTGTGGATGATATGGGAAGTGTGAATGATGTTGAAGATGGTTCCACAATAGTGCTCACATCATAATCAGAAGGGAGTTTTGTCCCTCGTTTTAATAGTTCGAGCATGTATTGTTGAGGATGGAGTTTCATCATGATGCTAACAATCCTGTGATTTTCAAGATTTTGAACCATCTCATTGATCTCATCTTGGGTCATACCATGAAGGTTTTTTGTGAGGTCTTCCACTTGTCCATCCTCTTGGTGGTCTTGAGGGGGTGAAAGATTGGTCGTAGGATTGCTTGATCCAATAGGATTCATGTTGGTGTTCGTTTGACTGAGATCACTTGAGGTTGATGTTTCTTTGTGGGCTTCCATGTCCTTCTTGTGTTGAGATCTAGTTTGCACCATAAAATAGGCATCAATTTTTCAAGAATATAAGAGATGACCTCTAATTCTTTAGAATGATATATCTTTAGGCACAAAAGAGAAATTTTTAGGATGATTTAAAGATCAAAAGGTGATAATGATATGAAATGTAATATGGATGTTTGATGGATGATTGGAAATCTTTGAGAAAATCTTGAAGGGTATGTTAAACTTTAGGACTTGATTTTGCTTTGAGATTTGCTTTGATTTGAATTTTGATTTTGATGGTGAACTCATAAACTCTAAGAGGTTGGATGTTGTCCTAGAGTAGATTTTATTCACAAGATGCTAATTTTTCTAGGTGTGAGAAGAAGGATTCATCTAAACACACTTATCCAAACAAGATGATTTTGATTGGTTTGATTTTTTATTTTGGATAATGAACTCCTAAATCCCAAGATGTTGGATGTTATCAAGGGATAAATTTGTTCACAAGATTTGATAATTTGACTAAATATGTGGAGAAGGATGCATCTACACACATCTAATCAAACAAGATGATTTTGGATTGGCTTCAAATGATTTTCCCGAAGTTTAACATGAAGGATTTTACCAAGATTTTTCAAAGAGTTGATGATGAGATGATTTTGGGTTTGATGTTTGAAGATGGATGAAGATTTGATTTTGATCCTATGTTTTCCTAAAAAAGACACTTGCTTACTAAAACTTAATTTTGAAGAACATGCCTTTCTCTAAACAAGATGCTCAAACTCTCTAAAAAGATTTGGGATCTAACAATAATAGAACAAATACAAACCAAGATTGTTTCTTGAAGCTTTATTGTAGAAGTTAAAAAGAAATCTTTGTCTGAATTCATATAGCATTGAGAGATGCTTTTGGTGATCTTTTATATTGAGAGCTTTTATCTTTGGTTTCTGGATCTTGATTTTGCATGAAATCATTTGGAACACATGTGTGGGATTCAATTGTCTTTAGTCTTTGCTTAATGATTTCATTTCACCATAAACACTTCTTGATTAAGTTTTGAAACTAGATGTCTAATGTTTTAATTATTTGTCATCCCATAAAGTATATTATGTGGAAATCGAGGAAATCAAAGAAAGAGTTATCTAATGTTTGCTTTAGTAGGAGAAAATTGAGAAATTTAAATGCCTAGAAACCTCTAAGGATATGAATCCCAAGGGAAAGAAAGGGCATGTGAATTTGTTCAAGGATATTTGCTTCTCCTAAAGGGTTTAAGGTTTGATGCTCATGTTAAATATTTGTTTTCCATTTTTTTCAAACAAGCAAAGTGTTTTGTACCCAGAACAAGCACAATCTACATGGATATGAAAAGACTATATTTGTTGAGTCCCACTTGGACAGTCTATCTATACTTACTTTTAGCGGATGGTTAGATGCTTGTTATTGCGGCTCCCCTCCATGGCTCAACGCTACTTCCGGGGCAGCTAAGCATCAATGCAACAGATATCCCTTTAAGCATACTTCATCTCTACTAAATTTGTAAAAGTGTACAGGCGGCTTTAGAGCAGCTAGTTCTTGCAACAAATAGATAGGGATTTTGTCCTTTCTACACAAGGGTTTTAATTTGGACTTTCTATTCATGGAGATTGACCCATGCAATGAGAGACCATTGCTACCCTTCTCATTAGGACCAACCACGTGATATTGGCTTTTGTTCCAATACCCACTTTTATATCCTAGCTGGAAATATGCTTGGCTTTAGTGTGTTACCAGTTAGGTCATTCCCTTGGGTGAGTACTTTTTCCCACAAGGCAGGACCTCTAAGATAAACAATAGCGAGTAAACATATTCATAGTTTGATCAACCTTTGTTTAGGAAAAAAGGGAGAACAAATGCAATAAGTTCCACTCACACTCATACAGTTGTTCCCATTTTAATCCCAAAATGAAATGTGGAGTAATTAATTTACTCAACTTAAAGATCACCAAAAGAGCCTTTTGATCTTCAGATCGTCGTGAGGTGCGAGAGAACCACATACATCCTTTCGATGGTATTACTTTGAGTAAGTAATTACAAGACAAAGTAGCACATGTTCATTTTAAGACCCACAAAGTAATAATGACTTCATTTTAAGCACCAAAGGAAATGTGAACATTTGCTTTGTTCAATTTGTTAAATCTGAAAACCAACTCTAGTAAGTTTGTGTCCTAAAGTTCATTTTAACCCCTTTTGGAACAAGAAATTAAAGTGTTCTTTTTAGAGCCTCAAAAGGAAACTAGTAGGTCCTAAGCATGGAAGATAACAAAATTTCTTTAAGAGAACAAGTGAATCCTCTAAGAGTGTTAAAAAACACTAAAGTGTTCAAAAACACTTGGTATCATGAAATGATGTCATTATGCTTCTCTTCCTCTTCACCTTTGAACCAATGACCTGAAAACCAATCAAATTGTAAAACGAGAGTTAGAGAGGAAATCAAAAAATAAATACAAATGATAAAATTTGACAAAAAGCACATGTCATAAAACGTTTCAATTTTTGCTTTTCCTCCAGTGAGTGGACCAATGAAACATCGAGGATTTGAAAATGTCAGTGGTGCTATATAGCGCTGCTTGCTAGTCAGTGCCACTCTATAGCTAGGACAGTGAGCATGAAGGCATTGCTATTTGAGCTAGTGGTTGAGTTTGAAATTTCAGAAGATTCCAGTGGCCTGGAAAGACACAATGGTGTTGTTTAGAAATTGAATCTCGGGCGGGAAACAAAGAGAGTTAGAGTTTAGAGTTTGTAGTGGTGGTATATAGTGATGTTGGATTCGCAGTGGTTCTAAACTGTGATGCTAATGTTCCAATAGTGGATTTTCCTGTAGACCCAAAAACCATCAAAAAGCACAAAATTTGATGAAAAAAATGTGATTAGAACTTCTAGTTAGCCCTCCTTCTAGTGCCAAAATGTGAACCAAGATTCCAAACCTGCACAAACATGAGAGACAAACACTATATTAGATCAAATGCAAGGTTAGTATCATGATTCCTCAAGAAATCCATTTGAATTGCAAAGGAAATGGAATGAAATGAAGAACACAACACACATAAACCAAAGATATCAAATCTTATTCTAATGCAAAGCAAACTCTTGATCTCTTGAGGGAATTGGTGCCAATTTGATGTGAAAATTGGCCCTTTCCCAATTCCAATGATGCAATGTAGATGCTTGATGAAGAGTGATCCACTTGATGAATGCTTCCAATGTGCTCCAAAATGAAAATCTACATAACCTAGCTAATATTGGATAAAATTGGATGAGGATTGCTATGGATTTGAGTATAATAACTTTGCTCAAATTGTGGATGATAGAATGAGGAATGAAGCCTCTTATTTATAGAATGATAAGATGGATAAATGCTCAAAATGAAGCAATGTGGGACTAACATTCAACCAATGGCAAGGTGCCACTTGTCCAAATGTGAGTGGATGGAAGATGTGCACATTTTGATGAATGTGCCCATAAATGCAATTATGTGATATTTGAAAATGTTGAAATGACATGTAAGAGGGAAATGAAATGCCTTAAATGCCACTTGGCTCAAGGAAAAAGGACTTATTAGGTGAAGTAAATGCCCTGTTGGAAGGACAAAGTCCACTTGGATTTTGAATTCAAATTTGAGGGAATATTCCTCCATTATGCCATGTTGAGAGAAAATAGAGATTTAATAAATGAATTAAATCTATTTTCATGTGCAAGTGGCAAAAGCTAGAGGATGGGACTTGCATTAGGATTAAATTAATCAAGGTCAATTAATTTAATGAGAGATTAGGGGATGCGACATATTTGATTTAGATTTAGGGGTTAATTTAAATCAAAGATGAGAAGAATGTGATTTAGATATTAAATAAAGATTTTTGATTTATTTAATTGGAGGGGATGATGTTAGATTAAATTGATTTATTTAATTAACTAGGGATAATTAGATCAAATTGTTTGATTTAATTAACAAGAGAGAAAGTCATAATTAGATAAAATGATTTATTTAATTAAGAGAGGATAATTGATGAGTATAATCAAATAAGGGGATTTCATTAAATGGTTAGACCGAGGGATGATTTAGGATGAAAATGGTGTTAGTAATTGGGATCAAATGTGCAACATCAATCAGTACATTTTCCATGTCTACACTTGCCCTTGACTGTATCAAGTTGTAAAATCCATACAAAAGAGGTTTTTAGGCAAGAAACTGTGAAAATCTATACATGGAAATCACTATTTTTATCATAACTTTCACAAAAAAAAATGAAAATTAGTCCAAAAAAATTATTAGAAAGCTAACAAAACTCTCCAAATTTTCCAATAACTTGCAAGGATGTATTGTACAATACAAGGATGTACAATCAAATCTACAGTTTGTTTCACCATGAAAAGTAGAAGAAAATACTTCCAAAATGTTCATTTTTCATTCCATCTCTTCTCTAGCCTTGGTGCTCGAGTTTACATGTCATATTTATGCAATTACATCCATTCACAACTACGAAATTGACTTCCAACTACCAAAAACCAAAATTGCAATTCTTTTACAATTTTGACATGAAAACTTTTGTAACTTTTTTGCAATTTTTACAACTTTTGCATTTTTTGACAACTTTGCACAAGTAGACATCCAAAAATGGTTCTACATGACCTTAAATGGTCAATGTCGACCTTATTGACCCAAAACAAACCCAAACAACCCAAAAATAATTTTTTTACAAAATGACAACAAAGTGCATCAAAGGATGCCCCAACATCAACCTATCCTTCAAGCCCTTTAGTAGTTATGACTTTGACATATTAGATGAAGCCCTTGAGGATTTCATCTCACAAGGTTCATCCACTAAGGCTTATTATAACAAACCAAAACAAAGAGAATTTAATGTTTTCCAACCTCAACTCATCTTTTAACCATCCTCAAACAAATCTCAAACTCAAAGCAAACCCATTTTCATCCTCGAACCACCTAAGAATAATGTTTCACAATAATCGAGTTATAATACCATTGCTCATACATGTAACCCTAGAAACAATCCACAACCAAGAAAAACAACTTCAACATCCCTTCCTTTACCTCAATCCATCTTGCCTAGTGCTCCTCATTTTCCTTCACATAGTGGGAAGGAGTATGATCTTGTTGAACAACTTAAGAATACTCCCACAAAGATATCCCTATGGGATCTAATTCAAACTTCACCAAGTTATCATACTATGCTTCAAACAACATTGCAAAAAGTGGTGGTTCCTTCTAGTTCAAATCCAAGTGATGTAGTAGCTCTAATTCAAGGAATGAATAGGGTATGTGCAAGATCATCATGGAAAAAACAGGCCCTTAATTGGTGAAAAATTCAAAAAACCAAAGTTAGGAAACTTGACGTAAAAATTTGAATAAGTTATCTATATTATTTCAAAAATATGTAAGAATAGAATTGTAGCAAATTGAATGTAGTTTCTAAACTACTAGGTTTTTTTAAATCTATTTGGTGAAAATTTGAAATTTCAATGCAGTAGTACTTAAATTTCAGGGAAAAATAAGTAGGTGTCTGCTAACCACCCTAATAAAATGATAATATTTTTTATAAAAGTTTAATATAAGTAGAGGAATCATGCCCCAATGTGATGCATATTTTTTTGCAATTTTTTCCAAGTAAATAATTAATTATAATTTTTTTATTACAATTTTAAAAAAATATAAAACTCGTATGTCTAACCACCTTAACTTGGTCAAAGCTTCATGAAATTCAAATTTTCTTTTTTAATCCTATAGTATGCAAAGCATAGAATGTGACACATGTTTTGAATACAAAAAATGTGATATCGTTTGAAAGCTATAGATGTTTTTCAATCAACCTATCAATCAGAACTTTAGTAAATAATTCAAATATAAAATGAATAATATTTATTTATTAAATTCAAAGTAAAGCATAATTTATATTGGTGGAAAGCTGAGAATCTCCTTTAAAAACCCTTTTCGTTTCATCAATTTTGGGTAAAAAAAAGTCATCAGCCACATACCCTACACATACCCATCATATCGCCACCTTTTGGCCCATCATGATCCTACACATACCCAATATGGTTAACATTGACATAACCTTTCATCAAAATGCACTACCTTCCTTGGAAGTGAGAAATAAAAATTATGCCTTCATAGTAATAGCTATCTTCAATAGGATAGGAATAAAGTGACCCCTTGTATATAATGACTCAACTCATAATGTATGTAGTGTAATCCTTTTGGATAAACTTGGTGTGGATAAATCAAGAATTGAACCTGATTCCTTATTGATTCAAGAATTTGACAATGTAGGAAAGCAACCGCTTGGTGTGATCACTTTTCCTATTAGAGTTGGAAAGGACATGTTACAAACTCCTATCCATGTTATGCCTCATGATCTTTCATACAATATCCTTTTAGGAAGACCATGGATCCATGAGATGTATGTGGTGCCATCAACTCTTCATCACGTATCATGAAGTATGTCTACAACAATAAAGTATACCAAATTGAAATAGATCCCAAGCTCAAAAGTTGCTTACAAATTGAAAAAGGAACAAGTCCTTTAAATACATTAATCCCAACTTCAAAGATAGAACCTATGAAAGAATAGCAACAAGAGATGGAAAAAGTGTTGAAGATATTAGAAGATGATTGTGGCTCCTTAGATTTCACACCAACATTTATGGGAGAATACAAAATTACAAAAAAATAAATTGAAAAGAAAAAGAAACCAATGGTAATGTCAATGCAGAATTTGAAAGAAAACTCACAAGCATCTACTTCATCTACTCTAGAAGAAGACACAATATATACAAAAAACTTTGATGAGATAGACTACCAACAACCACCAAACTTGAAAGAGATGGAGAAACTTTATGGAAGAGGTTATGAGCTTATGAAACAACTTGGTTATAGTGGAAAAGGATGTGGAAGGGAAGAGCAAGGCATCTGTGTTCCTATAGAACCTAATACATAAGAAACAAAAATTGGTTTTGGGTATTGTCCTTCTAAGATAACATAAGCAATGAAAAGACCCTCATTCAACATCAACACCGTCATATGTAACTCCACCAAAACAACTCTCACTTTGAAGCATCTTGAATTTGATTAATACAACTTGTGAAGAATCATTGGAATACTTTGAAGATGATGAAGCCTTGAAAGAAATGTTAGGAGTTTATGACAAGTCATTTACTCCTCTTAAAAAGAAATAGGTTACATGTGCTATGGTTAGTGCTAAGCAAGAAGATGAAGAGAAGGAAAGCAATGAGAATGATAAGGACAATGAAGAATACAATCTATAAATTCTAAAAAAAAAGTGCACTTCCTTTGGGAGACAAAATCAACATACCAATGGATACAACTAATGAGGAAAAAGTGATTCAAATAGGAAAGTGCCTTGATGAAGATGAACAAGAAGATCATGCAACTTTACTTCATGACTTTCTTGATCTTTTTGCTTGGACTTATTTGGATATACTGGGAATTGATGCTAAGATAGTGACACACAACATAGTCCTTGAAGAAGATGCTAAACCAGTCAGAAAAAATATACAAAAGATGAATCCTAAGATAGCCTTATTGGTTAAAGTTGAGATTGAGAAACTCCTTGAAGCTGGTTTCATATGAAATATTGATTATTCTCCTTGGATCTCAAACATTGTTGCGGTCACGAAACCCAATTAGGATGTGTACAAACTTTCATGATTTGAATAAAAAATATTTAAAAGATGATTTTCCCCTTCCTAATATTGACATGGTAGTAGATTCGACTGTGGGACATGCTTTATTATTGTTCATGGATGGATTTTTTGGATATAATCATATTTTTATCAACACTCAAGGTCAATACAAAACAACATTTACTACAACTTGGGGAACATTTAGTTGGGTAGTCATGCCTTTTGGATTAAAAAATGTGGGTGCAACATATCAGAGAGCTATGACATTGACATTTCATGATTACATACATAAGATTTTAGAAGATTATGTCAATGATATTCTAGCCAAATCTTTAACTAGACAAGACAATGTGAATATCCTTTGAAAAATCTTTGAAAGAATGTGAAAATATAACATGAGATTGAACTTGAAAAAGTGTGTCTTTGGTGTAGATAGTGGAAAACTTTTAGCTTTTATAGTATCTCATAGAGGAATTGAGGTGGACACAAAGAAAATTGATGCGATCATTAACATGCCACCTCCTATAAACATTTCTCAATTGTGCACTTTACAAGGAAGAATTCAGGCTATCCATCATTTTGTAGCATCCTTAGTGGATCGAAAATTACCCTTTATGCAACTCCTTAAGAAAGAGGTTTAGTTTAATTGGAATGAAGATTGTAAATAGGATTTTGAGAGTTTGAAATATTATCTTGTTACTCCACCTATTTTACAACCCACTATGCAAGATAAACTTTTTATCCTTTATACAACAACATCAACCCATGCTCTCGCAACCTTGTTGGCTTAACAAGATGAAAGTGGTAAATAAAATCTTGTTTATTACATTAGTCAAACTCTGATTGATTATGAGACATGACATATGATGTTAGAAAAACAACATTTGGCTCTCATATTCACTACTAGTAAATTGAGACATTACTTATTGAATGATAAAATCCATGTGGTGACAAAATTCAATCCTTTAAAACACCTTTTCGCTATTTTTTTTTTATTGGGATGCTTAGAGAAGTGGATTATGTTGTTAGCTAAGTTTGATCTTAAATTTTACTCTCAAATGGCAATCAAAGGACAAGCCTTGATTGACCAATTAGTTGATGATTCGTTTCCCCTAGCATTACCTAATATAGACTCATTCCTTGATGAGAATATGTCGACTATTCAAAAAGATAAAGAAAAATGGGAATTATACTTTGATGATTCTATGTGTAGAACTGGCTTTGGAGCAGGGGTTATACTAATCCCACTTGCAAGAAAGCCTATTCTCTTGTCTTATTGCTTAAACTTCCTATGCACAAACAACTCCCTGGTGCTGATGCTTTTGATTTCTTCTGACTGATTAGCTTATGCAACTCATTTTACAAAATCATTTCTAAAGTGGTTACCACTAGGATTCTTGGGGTTCTCCCACTGTTGATTTCTCCTCAGCAGAATGGCTTTGTCCTTAGCAGATAGATCTTGGATTCCATCATTAGAGTTCATGAGAATATTCATTCTTTAGAAGTATTTGTTGATGGTCCAAGTGCACACAAGTTAAATAGAATATTACTATCATGTTCTCCTGAAAGAGAAAGATGATCACATGGATATCTTAGCTCCCAAGGTCTTTGTAATCGGTTCTCGACTATGCTGATTTCACTCAGTGATTGATGTGAACT
Organism: Sequoia sempervirens; assembly: GCA_007258455.2. Taxonomy (NCBI): domain Eukaryota; kingdom Viridiplantae; phylum Streptophyta; class Pinopsida; order Cupressales; family Cupressaceae; genus Sequoia; species Sequoia sempervirens. Next base: position 2,279 of record VDFB02346924.1, on the reverse strand, counting down.
ATAATGTTCAAGGGGCCTGCTGGTGTTGAGCTTCTGGATTGTTCTAAGATCAAGCATAAATTCAAACCTATTTTAACTGGGTTTTTAAAGAAACAGAAAAAGATAGATCAAAGCTTGGAACTGAAAAGAATAATAATTCATCCAACTTAATCAGACTTGTTACCTTTCAAGGAATTGCTAACTAAAACTGGAGAACAAAATCAACTTGTGATTGACACAGCTTCATTCATTCACAGTGTTAATTTTAACAATAGATTGTAAATCACTATTTAAACAAAACATAAAACAAAACTTCTTTCCTTGAAAGATTTTCAAATCAAATGATTAACCCAAGATGAACACCATTCTGGAACACAATATGAAATAGATCTTATATCTGGTTGCTTCTACTGTTAATGCAATAGATAAGCAACGTTTACAAATCTGGCACAATCACCAGTGTACAGAAAACCTATGTCTTCATATTGTTTCCATCTATACTAAGAAAACCAGAAGTATACATTATTGTCTATGCTAGATCTAACTCCTATTCTATTGCTATTCTTAAAATTTTCTCTACTACTACTTAGAAGATTACTATTGTTCTTAAAATCTATATCTCTATGTCTCCCCCCCTTTACAAAGAGGAAAAAATGTCATATATACAGGATGTGCCCAAAAGAATGCGTTGGCCCCCTGTTTTTAGGGTTTACAAAATATCTGTTGGTTGCAGGAGGGTCGGCCATTAGATCTTTTGGATAAAGTTGATTATGCATTAAATGTGTATCCCTGCTGTCCATGTTGGTGAAGGATTGTTCAGGGGGTGATCTCAAATCTTTTGCAGCTACAACATTAACTTCACGCCTTTGTGCCTATCTTCGAACTCCTTCGCAGAGCTGCCTTGAATGCTCCAAAGTATTACCATTAATAACGATCTACCTTTTTTCTACCAGTAGACCCCAGTTGTTCCTGAGACTCGTGGTTGTTTCTTTCCTTCAGCCCCCTTCCTGCTCTAGACCTTTTTGCATGTTGACCATCTTTGGAAGCAGCATCGGGCCTCCCTTTAGAACTGAACACCATCGTTCCCGAGCTGACCCATCGCTTTTGATCTCAAAATGAGTCCATTTCGTTTGCATTCTATTGATCTTCTTCACAGGGGTAGTCAATCAGTCAAAGGGCCAATGGGCCACTCCTTTAGCTTCTTCTGATTGGTGGAACATAGGCCACACAAGATTCTCGGGCAGTCAAAGGTCATTCAAATGGAATCGCTTGTTGGTGAGACACTAATCGTGTCTCCCCGATGTGATTATACCTCATAGCAGCCATCGGCGTAGCATAAGATGGTCGACAAGACCTCCCATCAAGCTGCGCAAATCATATTAATACCACAAAAACCATCAGCAAGACAGTCGTTATTGATCCAAAAGTCACAATGACTTCCCATCGGTCCACACCAATATCCTTTTCTGTTACAAATTCATCACTATCGGTAAGACCTCCACGTGACAAGCCTCTCCTCCTTTGTGACACACCCATCTCGGGGAACTCCTTCATGTTGAGACCTCACCCGAACTCCATTTCTCGTCCGAGGGCTGTCTAGAATTAATGAGACCTTTCATCGGCATTCTACTACCAAAGGGAGAAATAACCGGTCAAGAGACCACGCTAAGTGACGACCGCGTAAAACCCCTCCATTCTCCACTGAGCTCATTCTTCTTCCGAGAGCTCGAGCGCTTTTACTTCGAGCAGACACCATGTGATGGGTGGGGCATTTTTCGAGTTCAAGATCTTTCGGCAAGCTCATCTCACCTCGGTGAGATTTCATCCTGTCGGCATGAGGTCCTAGCAATATTGTGCCATGTCAGAAAGACTCTCCATGGTTGGGGAGACCTTATTCCGACGATAAACCACTCTCCCCAACCTCAAAGCAATTCCACTTCGACAAGAGTCCACCAGGTCGGTGAGACATCTTGCCGAAGCCACCCGCTGTCGCCGAGACTTCCATTTGTTAGGAAGACTTCTCCCGAACCCAAATCCATCCCGAGACTTTCCATTTGTCGGAAGACTTCCCCAAACCCAAATCCTTTGAGACCCAAGGCCATTAGCCGAGACCTTTTGTAGAGACGCTTTCTGTTTTAGCGGGGAACTCGTGGTCATCGAACATCTGCGAAGGGAGAACCTTTCGGCGAGACCTTTACCATTCGGCCAAACTTCATGGCGAATACATCTTTCTCCTCGAAGGCACAACCTATCGATGAGACACTACTTAGTCGCTGAGACCTCATAGCAATGATACCTCC
>VDFB02346923.1:0-18270 GCA_007258455.2 Sequoia sempervirens | reverse complement strand
GGGACTCCATTCCTATGTCATTCAGAATCAATTTCTCATGTACAAACAATGTTGCAAAATATGAGGCACTTTCTCATTGGACTTTGAATGGCTATAAAATGGAAAATAAAAATACTTCATGTCTTTGGAGATTCTCAGTTGGTCATCAATCAGGTCAATGACGAATATGACACCAAGGACGAAAAATTGATGCCCTATAAACACATGGTTGATAGCTTGCAGTCATATTTCCACATGCTTATTTTTGAACAAATTCCTAGGATACAAAACAAGGCTACAAACACAATGGCAACAATTGGATCCCTCCTAGAAATTCCTAGCAATGTGCCACAATTCGAGTTCTTGGTGGAACAACTTCTGGTCCCTACTTATGATATTCCAGAGTCATAAATGGTTTGTGAGCTTGTTGGTCCCAATTTTCCATGGAATCAAGACATATATGACTACCTTCAATCCCAGACTCTCCCCTTGAACCTCTTTAATAACCGACACAAATCCTTTATCCACAAAGCCGCTTGATACGCCATCATCAGTGACACCTTATATCGCCACATTTTTGACAACACCCTCCTTCGATGTCTCGTAATTGACGAAGCATAAACAACCTTACACAAGGTACATGAGGGTACATGTGAATCTCATTCAAGTGGCCCAACCTTAGCTAAGAAGATCACGAGACTTGGGTATTATTGGCCAACAATGGAAAAAGATGCACTTGAGTTTGTAGGAACATGTTGTCAATGTTAGATACATAGTGATTTGATTCATGCACTAGCATAGGAACTTCAACTCATTACTTGTCCTTGGCCCTTCACACAATGGGGACTCAACCTCATGGGAAAAATCCATCCCACTTCCTCCAATGGCCATAAATTCATTATCACCTCCATTGAATATTTCACAAAGTGGATCGAAGCCATCCCCCTTACATACATAACCGACAAGCAGATTTCCAAATTCATACTCAATTACATTATCTGTTGGTATGGTGTCCCATAGTCCATCATCACAAACAATGGTTGTCCCTTTAAAAATAAAGATGTCCATGAGCTTTGTGAATGCTTCCACATCCAACACCATTTCTCCACGCCTTACTACCCACAAGGAAATAGTCAAGCTGAGGCATATAATAAAACAATTATCAAAATACTCAAGAAGACATTCAATGACGCTAGCTGTGATTGGCACCTACAACTTAACTCTGCTCAATGGGCTTATCACACAAGAATTTTCACACCTACATGAGCCACACCTTTCACCTTGGTCTTTGGAGCTAAAGCCATCTTGCCCATCAAGGTTGAAATTCCCTCTCTTAGAGTCTCCCTAAAGGGTTTGATCGATGATGAAGAGTATAGACAGTCATGACTGCATGACTTGGAAATATTAGAACACGGACATAATGCTTTGAATCATTTACAGGCATATTAGAATCGTCTTTTTCATAGTTATCAAAAGAGAGTCACGGTTCAAAAATTTGACATTGGCAACTTGGTCTTAATGCAAAATCCAAAGAATCAGTCTAACAGAGAGAAACCCAATAATTTTGAGCCTAATTGGTTGGGCCATTACATCATCACGACCTCATTTGACTCTAGTGCATACCAGCTAGCCAGGCTAGATGAGGAGTAGTTAACAGAGCCTATCAACAGTTTGCATCTCCTAAAATTCTATACATAACATCATAAAGCTAGGCCAAAAATACAAAAAAATCATCACCTTGATGAAAACCTGGCAAATAAACATCTTGGTGACACCAAAAGAAATAAAATGATAAAAATAGTAAAGAGAAATATTTTTTCCATTAGTGAAAACCTAGTAAATAGGCGCTTTGGATAAGTACCATGGTGAAAACCTAGCAAATAGGCGCCATGTGTAGTTAGTCTTTGCTTCACCATCTACTTTCACTCCATCTACTTTAGTCCATAATAAACACCCAATTTTTTGACACCCTCATGACACTTTTCATGAAACCCTACCTTTCCTTTCCATGGCTGACAATGTTTGACATCGGGTCTTGCATATCATCCACCTTTCATCCTACGCACGCCCTTATCCATTTTCCACCAACTTGGCTAGTCCTTGACCTTATTAGGGGAAATCCTTTATCACTTGACTACAATGGGTATGACACATGGTCCTATCAATCATAAAAATTCCTCAAAAAAAAAAAATCATAAAAAGTACTAAAAAAGACAAAAAATATCATAAAAAGTCCTAAAAAAGACAAAAAAATCATGAAAAGTCGTAAAAAAAGACAAAATTCATAAAATGCCCAAAAAAAAGACCTAAAAATGATAAAAAGTGTTGAAAAAAATCCTAAAAATAAAAAATGTCCTGAAGAAATCCAAAAAAAATCAAAACATGGCAAAAATCCCAAAAGTAGAGTCATAATGTGTCAAATTCCATCATGTCAGTCAGTTAGTCTTTTTCATCATTGGACTACGTCATCTCTACGCATTTTCTATGTAGGCCAGGCTCATCTTTGAGCCCTCTAGACATTAGGTCAATCATTTTAGGTTTGTCCAAATAAAATCATGACTCAATCTTTGATCAATTAAGACAAAGCCATTGGTCGTGTCGAACTATGAGGTCTCTGAGTGTATGACATAGGCAAGGCCATCAATCAATGAACCCCTACGGCCGCACTAGGTCAGTCCATTAGGGTTCATGAAATTGCACTATCACACACATCAAATGTGTTCAAATCAAACAAATTATCCTAAATCAGGCAACTCTTAAACAAACTTTGGCAATCGTTTAATTGGCATTTCAATTACATTGGCATGCCAACGCTAACATGCGGTTAACCCAGTCATCTAGTCAAACTCAGTCAAAAAAAGTCAACCTGTCAACTCTTGGTTATTCTTTAGATGTGTCCTTCTAAAGAACAACCCTTTTCATTTATTTATGCCTTAAGATGTGTCCTTCCTAGGCATCGTCACTATCATCTGGCATTTTGAGGGATTCTCCTAACATTTGAGAATTGTTCCTCTCAAAATCGACATCATTCAGGATGTGTCCTTCCTAAATTTGACATTACCTGGCATCCGTCATCTATACATCGTCAAACCTGACATATCGACATCAAAACACCTGACATTCAAACAAACTTGGCAAATATTGTCTTTTGGCATTTGTCCTTTAATTTTTCATCATGTTACTAGTTCCTTGAGGATGTCCCGACAACATGATTTAGAGGAGCAACGACGTATCATGATTGTCTTGTTTTATCTTTTTCAAATGGTCATGATGTTAGTTCCTTGAGGATGTCTTGGCAAAAGGATTTAGAGGAGCAACAACATTTCATGGCCTGTTTTCTTGTTTTTCTTGTTTACGGTTGGTTATGAAAAAAAGACTGGGGCAACTGCACTCTTAGTATGAGTCATGATCATCCTTGTCTGTGACTGCTTGTTTGATGGTACGACCTTGCACACCATTGATCTATGTCATATCATGGTGTTTGTTGGCCATTACAATAATCCACCCAAAGATGATTAGAGCAACATCTATTTTGTTCTTTAGCAATATATTGAAGGATTCTTTCTCCACACTAACATCCATCCCCTTTTGTCCGGTCATTTATCCTTTCTTCTGCCTCTTGATGATATCTAGTGATATAGAAAAATATAATTGCATGCATGATCACATATAGAATTTGTGTTAGTTTATTAAAAATTTACATATATCTAGTTACATATTTGCATTTACATCATAAGCATACATACATCATTCACATCATTTCATTTGTATGACATATAAACACAGTAAACATTAGCATACATCATCTATATCACTAATGCATACACATTTAGCATCATAACATAAAGCATTACATTTTGCATTATCCATACATAGTCATACATCAATGCATCCATAATAAAAAACATGACATCATATAGACAACATTATGCATTCATATAGAACATCATCATCGTCATAAAATAACCAACATACATAACATAGGATCATCATGGCATATAATCATAGATAACCATCATAAATGCATACATCCCATCAAAATAAAATGCATCATCATAGGCGTCATCACATAAATCACATCATATAGACATAATCACATCATAAGGCATCAACAAAATAACACATAGCATATAGTCCATGCCAAACTGCATCATATATATAATCTCAAAATCATGTCACAGGATAGAGTCTCGAGGTATCCAAAAAATAGAGCTCGCAAGCTCGATGGTCAATATATATTAAATGTCCCAACAATAGTAACAAGATTACAAATGCCCTAAGTTGTTCTCTCCTCATCCCCTCAAGGTGAAGATTGGGGTGACCGATGCTCTATAACTAACACTAATGGTATATGTGAGGACATGGCAGGCTATGTTTGTGAGGCAGATGGATCTTTGACAAGTGGTTGACTGTGTCGAGACATGTGTCCTAATGATACAAACCCATGGCTATCACTGGATCTGTGGCTTGAGGAGTGCTTGTGACTGTGATGGGACCAATGACCTGAAGACTGTCCTGATGATTTAGAGCCACCCACAATGCTCTAGCTATGACTACTATGGCTCTTGCTCCTTGAACCACTCCTTGTCTTGCTTTGAGACTGAGAAAAACCAGGATCTCGCTTCTCAGGTGACATTTCCCTCTTATATAGCATCCAATATTGTCCCCAAATCACACTAACCCTAGCTAACTCTCTTGCAATCTCCCCAACTATCCATGTACACATCTTTGCAAACTTGAAGCACCAACTTTGTGCCTCCTATTGTTTAATCACGACTTGATCCCTCTCAACCCATGTCACCTCTAACTCCACCTGCAGGGCCCTGATCTATGCCAAGGGGTTCTCTAATCCACTGCGAGAAAGCCGACCGGGATTGACCAGATCTGGCTGGTTTCAATGAAACCGATCTACTTTATCTGTGAAGTGATTTTCACTTTATTACTGGCATGTCGACTCTTCACTACTTTTCCATTTGTTTTCCGAGACTTCTTTCCTTGGCGACCTTTTCTGCTTCACTTTACGACCCTTCAGGATTCGGAGATTTGTCTGATTCTTCCTTCCTTTTGAGCACTCTTCTGATCACGACTTTGCTTAACTTCAGGACGCCTTTTCAATTTTATCTTCTTTCTGTTTCTCGACACGCCGACGCCTGTTTACTCGATCTTCTCTTTACCGCAATTTATCTTTAATTTTATCTTTATTACCGATTACCGATTAACGACTGCCTATCGGATCTCAATTCCGGTTTAAGCCTACTTACCATAATTTCATACTTTGTTGTCCTGATTATCAGATTTCGCTTTCCTTTCAATTTATTGCTATGCCACCAACCCATCTACCTGTTGCTCTGCTAGTGGAACTGATATCACTAGTCCCCCATGGTCTCTTGGGATGATTAGGCATACTCCACAGTCCCCACAGGAACATCTTGTTGCTCCCTAAACTGATGTAATACTCATTGGGGTAGGTACATCTCAATAGTAAGTTGTGAATAAATTGTGCATCTAATCAAGTATCTAAACTATCTGCAGAATGAAAGATGATCACCCTCTCCTACCCACTATGCACAGTCTCTATATGGCCTCCAAACAAATGCAATCAATGTGTCAATATGATGACACCAAAATCTTGTGTCTCCAACTTTGGTCTATTGTAATGCCCTCATATACAAGTAAATATAAGGCATACCCTTAACAAGTTGTAGTCTCTTAATTGGTGGACGAAAGACAAGAATATACTCCTAGGCACAGATCATCAATAATGTGGTTCTGCAACTAATACTGTGCACCTCACTATAGACCACCTCATGCAACTGATGATATAACATACCAAGCAAACATGGTCCCTAGGAAAAAATGGTCCTATCCCGCCTCATGCAAATGAGCACCTCTCCCTATCTGATAGGGAATCCATGCCCCTAATGATCTAGTATCAACAGATCGACAATCAAAGTGCATAGCATTGCATCCCATTGAGGATAGTGCTTTACCATAAACTCCCATCGAATCTCATATCCATCAATGCCCAACCCTGTGCCATCATCAAACTCATAAAACTTTGTCAAGGCCTGTATTCCTCAGTGTGGATCATACACCACTCGCTCCCCTCTTATCAAAATCTGCAGTATCTGGTAAACATCCTCAAGCATGACAATAGCCTCTCCCATCAGCAAGTGGAATGAACAAGTCTCTGAATACCACCTCTTTGCAAGTGTTGTCAAAAGCCCCATATTAGCTCGAATAATGGGCATATAGGTAACATAGTATAATCCCAGTTGCATCGGTCGCCTCCACTCCCTATCTCGTAGTTGATCTCTAAATGCATAGGTAGATGGCCTAAACTCGCGCGTATAAATAGGTGGTAATTGTTTCTGCACACATAGAAATGGGAGTTAGCACATCATTGAACATCATTATTACCATCTATCTAATCAAAAGCATCTAAGAAACTGAGCCTAAACTAAGTCAACCCTAGTCAAAATCAAATGTGTCGTTTTGACTTCACTTGTGTCACACCAAATCACATGCGTCATGATACATCACTTACATCGTTTTGACTTTCAGATGCATCATCCTATAACATTTGTGTCGTTTCACAAGTTAGTTGCATCACTTTAAATCCTTTGCATTGCATGGTCCCACATTTGCGTCAGGGTTTGACAATTGCATCTCACCAGTCTAAAAATGTGTCATCGTAAACTTGACCCTAACCTATCCCTATAATTTGTGTCGCGACATATCAAATGTGTGTGATGTGAACACGAATGCGGATGCATCACTATGCATTCGTTGTCCTAACTTTAACCCCTAAAAATGTATGCAAAACAAGAAAATTACAAGGAAGGAATAGGGTAAATATCGATGGGTCTACACCCTTTGGTTTTCGAAAGGTCCAGACTCAGTAGTCACAGTACTTAGTCACTGGAATCACCATCTTCACGTGAGGTCTCCTAGCTTTGAACTCTCAAATTTGAAAAGGAAAATATGAAAATGAATTGACTTTTCACCCAAATTCAACCTATTTATAGGGTAAAAGTGGGATTTTCTTGAAGGCTTTATTACTGGAGGCTCATTTGACCAACTTTGATTGGCCCTTTGGCTGCCTTAAATACCCCAAAATTCAAAACCGATCGCACCATTATTTTTCTAGACATCAAATTGACTAATCGGGACACTTTCCAAATTTATCTGGCGCCGGGCCAAAATTTGAAAATTTTCCTGAGGGGGCATAGATACTTTGTACCTTCGCTGGGGCATGTTTTTGACTGAATTTTCTTTGTCACAATGTGACAGGTTGCATTATGAAAAAGAGAGGAAAAATGTAGACACATAAAATTGACCTGGACTTGCAAACTTTATTTTTCTCCATATTTCTTCTTAACATAATTAAAATATTTAATTGTCTTAAAGTCCAAATTTGACTATTAATTAAATAATTCTCAATTATTTAATTAATTCATGTATTTTATTCCTCCTGACTATTTAAATAAATAAATCACATTTATTTAGATACGTCGCTAATGTCTTATGTCTCTCCATAATTATCCTTTGTCCATTATTTCCTCTGATTATTTAAATAAATTTTATTTATTTATTTATTTAAATATGTCATTAATTTCTAAAGTCTTCTTATAATTAAATAAATTCCTTAATTATTGTCCACCTTGGCTTTTTCTAATTTTAAATTAAGACATTATCCCACTTTCTATTTTCTCTCTTCGAGTAAATAATTAAAAATAATTATTTACTGTCACATGGTCCCACCACTTTTGAATTAAATTGATTTTTAATTCAAAATGTCAACTTCCCTCCATAAATTAAATAATTTATAATATTATTTGATTTTCCACCTTTTTCTTTTTCCATGCCCATATTTCCTCTTGTCACATGCAACCTTGTCCATTGATTTGATTTTCTAAAATCAGATCTTAGCCATTCATTTCAAATTGTAACATAATTTTTCCCTAACCCTAATTGTGGGTTGTCACATTTAATTTCAACCATTGATCTTAGGGCATCTCTCATCTGACAATCTTGGCCATTCATCCAAAATTAACTTTTCTATAAAAAGGCAATTTTGGCTTCATTTTGACATCTCTTAATCTCTTGACATCTCATATCTCTCATGCTCTTGACTTCATGCTTTAGACATTTTCATGCTTTAGGCTTGCTTCCTAGTTGCATACTTGCATTGTGTAACTTTTAGATTAGAATCCTTCAAAATTCGCTTTGGACATTGTCATAGTCATAGGTTGCTTATCATAAATATGAGGGTAAACATCAACTTGCAACAAATAGAGAAGGTGCAATGAAGGTGATTCATGGAGGTTGAAGATATTTGGTAATATTGTTCTTGTTTTCATGCATTTTTACTCCATTTGTTCTTCATTGTTTTGCTTAGGATTAGTTTATTTATGCTCTATAATTCTAACCTGATATTTTCCCTAAGTTACATCAAGTACTCACCTATTTGTAGAGGCTCTAGATCCTATATTGGAAGTTGGCTAATGCTGACAGATGTGTTGTATGAAGTGGCCAAATATTTGTAATCTGCAACTGGCAATTTAGAAACTTGATATGTATACAAAAAGTATTTAGTTATGAGAAGACAGGCTCATTGTGGCCAACAACAGGAGTTGTATAATGGAAAAGAATCGATATTGTAGGATCACATGCATGCCCATTGAAATGTAAATACATTTTTTTGAACGTTAAAGACCAAATGCATATTGGCATGTTTAATCAGTAGCCTAGCCATTTTAGATAGAATGTGTCACACCAAAGCCTAGTTTGAGCACTATTGTTGAGTTCTATTGCTGAAAGCCTCATTCTTCGTAGGTACACATTATTTTCATGTACATTATGCAAACTCACTAGCATTGTTGGGTGAAAATCAATATCATACAAGGTTAAAGGTATAGGAGAACGATTGTGAAAATAGTTTAAGAAATGATCCACAAGACCATTGCATAGGTGTTTCGATGTATAATAGCAATCAAGATAAGCATGTACTATGTCAAATAGACAATCACCAACTTTTTGATTGAATGAGTCTATTCGAAAACAATGTCCATGGTGAAGAGATTCATCAATTAATGTGTACAGTGCATTTGTAGTTGGTTTGTAGGTTTCTACTACAATTGGCTCGTGGGATAGTTTTTATCTCTTGACATAATTGTTGGTAGCCATATTTGCAGACTTCATGTGAAAGATACAAAAATGAATTGCATTGACACTACTTGGTGAAGTAATTGCCATAAAAGAATGTCTGAAGCCTAAAACATTGAATACATACAAAGAAAAATTGAAGAAACAAATACTCACCATGATCAGTAGCAATCCATAACTCCTAACTATAGCCTTTGGATGGCTATTGTACATGAAAAAGCCTATAATGCAACAAAAAATTCTTAAGATCAATCCATGTAGATAAAATGAAACTTGGTTTAGGACTATCAAGCAATGCAACATGCATTTCAAACCAGAAGAAAAAGAAATAAGCATGATTATGTATCACTCACATTGATCAACAACAACATATATTGTGGCAAAATATCACAGGATTGGAATCCATATATGTGCAAAATCTACAAAAAAGAAACCAATTAAATTGAGTAGTGGTAAATGATTTTAACAAAAGCAAGTAAACATAGCATGAGAAAATACATCAATCAATTTTGGCACCAATATTGTTATACTTTGCAACTTCATGTATGGTTCCAACTTTGATACGTATATGCGTATACATAAGCATGTGTATATATATACATACAAACGTATATATGTATATATATATACATACAAACGTATATATATATATATATATATATACATATGTATATATATACATATGTATATATATACATATATGTATTAATGTAGTTGCAATCTTACAAGTTCCAAGCAAATTTTGCACTATCAATTTGTAAATAGTAGAAAGTTTGTTATGTAGAAAGGTATTATGCTTTTTCTATTTGGTTCAAAAAACCAATGCACATTGTGCAATATAGAAGAACAAAATCATACTCTGCCATGTCTTTGTGCTATAGGGAGGGCCATTGCGAAATGCAATATGCAAGAAAACTTTGTGCTTTCAAGCTCTAAGGAGCATCAACTTTGCATTGTTCAAGGAAATTCTATTGCCTCAACATCTAATTAGGAATAGTGTTTGAAGGTCCATGAAAACTATGCTTTACCAATATTTTTCATTAAAATTGTATATACAAAATTATAGTTCTCCTTCATACAGTTTAAAACATAAGCCTAGCTTTCTAATGCAGATTTTGGTGACTGATTACTAGTGACTTGAACAAAGTAGCAGTGACCAACATTGATGTCTAGATAGCTACAAAGTTTTTCCAATTCTATGAAGCTAGCCAATTTCTATAGCGTCTACTTTTTGACCATGAATGCCATCTTTCCAAATGTTTCTTCTTTATCACATTTCATTCCTGTAACAAAACATGGTCGATTACAAACATTTGCAAACAAGCAACCAAGTCCTTTTATGTATAACTATAAATATAAGTGAAATATTCATTGAAACATGCAATTATCTACTTGAAAATATGTCTTTTTTGAATGACATTATAATAATATAGAGGCAAAACATAGCAATAATCAAATACTTGCAAATAATAGCACAACGAAACAGGCTTCATGCATGACTATAATTGTAATCTAGTAGATTTTCTATACTTAATCAAAATAATTTTCTTTCAATAAGAATAGGTCGTGATTATATAAAATATGGATAATAAAGAGAGTGAGCTTAGAAATTTAGGCCATAGCTTGCTATAAACTTGATCTCCTATGTTCTTACATATGTAGCAAATGCTCTGAATGACAATTACCACTTGAGAAGAACAAAGCACCTATCAATCTTAATAGTAAATAGGAAATCTCTATAACAATGTATTCCAATTTCCAATGCTCAACCTTAACACTAGTCTTAGACAAGGCATGTGAAATAATATGAACAATTCCATCTATCCATAGAGACATGTGCAGTGAAAACATGGGTATAATGAAAAAGCATCAACAATGCATAAGCCTATCACAGTAAGGTACGCAACATTTTTTTTTTTACAATTTTGTAATTGGATGTTGGTATTTTCCTCATGGTATTGTCAATTTATAATTTATTTTTTAATAATAATTGTTGTAGGAAGCTTTGCTATTGGAAATATTTCATGACTTTCTTGCTATAGTGGTGTCTTTGCATGCACTCTTTCTGGGGACATGTGGCATTTTAAACGATACATTTGCATTTACTATTTGTGAGTTCTCATTTATTGTGAGTAGACTAAAGTGCAATTGTCATTAGTGGCTTATGGTGTGAAGTTTTAAGTCTATCGAGCAAAGTATTATCTATGTTGTTTTCTCATTTCCTTAGATCCATGGTAAATCAAACATATCTTGAACAAATAGACATCCTTCAATGTCTATTAGTGTTTCATGAATACACAATAATTTTGGATTAGGAAAATAAAAAACACCAAAATATCAAAAGCCAATGAAAACACTGAAAAAATAGAGCTTCATCCATGAGAACACTAATTAATAGGGAACAATAGAGATTAAAGCATTGCAAAACTGTGGAGAACAACTGAGATAGTGAAACTTGTATTTGTTGATAGGGTTTATGTCTATTGAATTGAAAGCAGAAAACAAGCCATTTGTAAGTTCCTATATCTTTTACAATGTCATTTTATAGTTTTTTACATCTCCGCATTTTATGGGTTAATGTTCATTATTTGTTGATCTTTGCATCTTTTGTGTTAATCTCTTTTTTTCCCTACCATTGAATGCTTTTATGGATTAGTCTATGTTCTCGATTAGAAGACTTAACACCATAATTCATTAATGCCATCTTCTTTGTTGGCCATCGTAAAGACATACATTAAATCAAAATGAAAATTAGGTCTAAGTAATTGGAAAATGTCTGGACATAAAATCATTAAATTTGTGTTTGTTGAAAGGGTTTATGCCTATTGTACGAGAAGTGAAAGAAGAGGTGTTTGTAAGTTTGTATGTCTTTTACAATGTCATTCTATAGTTTTTTTACATCTTTTCATTTAATGGGTTAATGTCTATTGTTTGTTGTTGTTTGCATTTTGTGTGTTAATATCCATTCTTTGATATCATTGATTGTTTTCATGGGCTAGTGTTTGTTGTTGAGTTAAAGACTTAACACCATAATTCATTATGTCAATTTTTCTGCTAACTGTGACTACGTATTAGGCCTAGATGAGTACAAAATGTCTCTATATGAAATCAATTCGACAACTGACAATGTTTTATTTCTATTGCAAATATTTCATAGCTTACTAATGTTCTTTGATAGAGCCATGTCCTGGCACCAATATTTCCTCTCAATGTGTGTTGTTTTAACAAGGCCTTTTAGCATTTCTTACTCACTAATTTTCACTTATTGTTAGTGGATTGAAATGCAGTTGGTATCGATGGATCTTGTCATTAGGTTTTAAGATTGTGGAGAAAAAAGTTATTTGCATTATCTAATCATTTCCAAAAATTACTTAATGGCAAGGAAATCTATAAAAAAAGGCATTTGTAATTTCGTATATCCTTTAAACTGCCTTTTTGCACTGTCTACTCATTTGCTCAAATTGTTTGACAAGGTTGGAACTTGTTTCTTTTGAGTTTGAAACTTGCCCATTTAAAGATATCACACTATAATCCATAAATGTTGAGCTCTCTCTGTCCATTGGTAATAATACAAATGATCTATTATGTGGTACACATGCATGCCAACTGCAATTCAACCAATTAAATGAAAATTAGATTTTTCCAAATGCAAAAGTTATCACTATAAAATCTATAGTATTTCATCAACATGCAATGTTCTCTTGTTGGCGACACAAAGTACTTATTTTAGACTACATGTGTAATCTTCTATCTAGTTTCTTCATTCAATTCATTAGAAATGGAACTAATATTTTCTTTGCATGCATGCATGCGAATGCACAGATGTAAAAAATGACACTGTAAAAGACAAATAATTCATCATTGTCAATTTCTTTGCTAGCCATGATTAAGAACGGAAGTAGCTAACTGCACTTCAATCTATTCGATGAAAATGAGAATTGTTCGTATTTGAAATATTTATTGGGTTTAAAGTTTTAAGCCTATCGATGGAAGTATTATTTGTGTTGTTTTTTCATTTGCTGATGTTGTTTGTGTCGGTGTATTTATGGGTTAGTCTTCCTTGTTGAGTTAAAAACTTAACACGATAATGTGTTGCTCGTGATTAAGAATGGAAGTAATATTTTCTTTGCACACATGCATTGCAACTACACTTGAACTTATTGAATGAGATAGTTTTTTGCACCTCTTTCGTGTGGCATTTTAGGCAGTACATTTGCATTTACCATTTGTGAGTTACCGTTTATTGTGATTGGATTGAAGTGCAACTGTCATTAGTGGCTTATGGTGCGAAGTTTTAATTATGTCTATCAATCTTTCATCAATAGACAATTAATTTGGATTGGAAAAATATAAAACCATGACCAAAATTCCAAAAATCAATGAGGAAATTACAAAAACATATATATATAATATATATATATGTATGTATGTATATGTACATATGTATATGTGTGTATGTATATATATGTGTGTCTATGCATATATATACATGTATATATGTGTGTTTTGTATTTTTCATTTACCTAGGTCTAATTTTCATTTGTTATGAATAGATTCAAGTGTAGTTGCCATTAATGTAAATTACGGTGTTGAGTTTTGAGACTATCAAGCAAATGAATATTTGTGTTGTTTAGTACACACACACACACATATGTGTGTGTGTGTGTGTATGTGCATGTATATATGGGTATATATACATACATATTTGTGTGTGTGTGAGTAGACTGAAGTGCAACCGTCATTTGTGGCTTATGGTGTGAAGTTTTAAGTTTTTCTATCACTCTTTCATGAATAGATAATTAATTTGGATTAGACAAATACAAAACCAGGAGTAGAAAGGAAAAATTCAATGAGGAAATTGCAAAAAACATATATATACAAATATATATATATATATATGTGTGTGTGTGTGTGTGTGTGTGTGTGTGTATTTCTATATGTACATATGTATACATGTGTGTGCATATATATATATATGTGTGTGTGTGTGTATGCATATATATATATAATATATATATATATATATGTGTGTGTGTGTATGTACATATATATATATATATATGTACATATATATGTATGTACATATATCTATATCTACGTATATATATGTATGTATGCATGTTCTGGATTTTGCATTTACCTAGGTTTGATTTTCATTTATTAAAAGAAAATGAAAAATAGGTCTAAGCAATTGGAAAATGTCTAGGTATAAAATCATTAAATATGTGTCTATTGAAAGGGTTTACATTTATAAGGTTGTATGTCTTTTACAATGTCATTGTATAGCTTTTTACACCTTTGCATTTTATGGGATAATGTCTATTGTTTGTTGTTGTCTTCATTTTTTGTGTTATTGTCTACTTTTTGCTATTTTTGATTGCTTCCATGGGTTAGTGTGTGTTGTTCAGTTAAAGACATAACATTGTAATTGATTAATGTTGATTTCTCTACTACCCATGATTAAGAATGGAAATAGATAGCTGCAGTTCAATCTATTTGATGAAAATGAGAATTGTTCATATTTGGAATATTTCTTGGGTTTGAAATTTTAAGCTTGTGGACCAAAGTATTATTTACATTGTTCCTTCGTTTGGTGAGGTTGTTTCTATTAGTGTATTTATGCATTATATAAATGTGTGCACACATATATATACATACATATACATTTTTAGTGCATTTATAAATAATAGATGTATGTATCCATATGCACTATAATGCTCTATCTATTTCTTCATCCATGGGCATCATGCACATGGTCAAGAAATCATTGTGGATACATCTAGTGGGTAAGTTGCATTGTTAGTAGTAGTTGACATGTCTGATTGGAAATTAGAATGCATGCTTACATAGATTCTATTTACTATTAAGATTGATAGGTGCCTTGATAATATAAGCAATAGCTTATTGCTATAAGGCAATCAATAGATGTAGCTTGGAAAGTCAAAAATCACTTCAACCAAATATGATTTTTATGCTTGTGATTCTAGCTACCTTTTTGAGATGTAACTTTCCAAAATTTGAAGAAGCAACACTAATGACCAGATCCATGTTAGTAGGGGAACTATGTCCCATAGCATAATCCTATAAAAAGCATAAGAAGACTAAATGAGAAAAATTGGAAAAAGATAGTACATTGTCCATTCTAGCTTTAATCTTAATGTCCATACCTTACACAATCCAAGGTACATTTAAAAATAAATATATACAATGAAATAAATAAAATCTTACTCACATCTTACTCACATCTTAGTTGAACTTTTCAGTGCTTATCTCTACTTCCTGGACAACACACATTGCCATAGATGAAAATTCCTACAAAATTTCAATCTCTCTATCCATAGTCAGTTTCAAAACTGGTTCAAAGAGAAGGTCACAAACATATAATAGAATGCATTATCTACAACTATTTAGCATCTAAAAGAGAAATGACGTTGCAATTTACCTGAAGGACAATTTATGATGCTTATTAGCCACATAATGAAAATAATAGTTAGATATTCAATCAATATATTTAACTTTCTATGTTCTCTTTCTTACACATCTCTACGCATACTATTTGTAAATGCATAAATTGGTTTAGAGCATACTTCTACACATTGTTGCAACAATATACCAATCTGTGTAATAGAGGTAAAATTTCAAACAATAAACAATTGGCATAGATCCCCACAAAAAACAACAACCACTAGAAAACACACTATGCCATCTTTCTAAATAAGAGGGGGTAGAACACTACGCATGTATTTGGCATATGACTATAGACAATGTACATTCTACACTAATTTTATCCAACAACTTATGAAGCTATCACACATATAGTTTCTTTGTTTCAACAACTTATACTATTCAATTTTTGTTTCACGCACATATGCATAAACAATAGATATACATAGACATATATACACACACACAATTATATATGCACTTATATACACATATACCTATATATATGTATGTATACATGCATACATATGCATACAGATATAGATATACATACATACATAGATATATATATCTACACACACATATATATACATGTATACATAAGTACATATATGAACATGGACATAAATGTAACAAACATATGCATCAATACATATATATACACATTTATATATGTATGTATATGTGTGTGTGTGTGTGTGTGTGTGTATTCATATATATATATATATGAATACACACACACATATATATATACATATACAAAAATATATATAAATATATATGTATGTATATACACTCATATATACATATGTATATAAATACACATTTGTAAATGTATATGTACCTACTTATGTATATATGTGTATGTACATACATATAAACACACACACACACACACACACACACATATACATACACACACACACACAAATACACACACACACACACACACACACACATATATATATATATATGTATGTATGTATGTATACATACTTTTATATACATATCTACACATACATGCATATATATGGAAATGTATATATGTACCTAAATATACTTATATATATATGTCCATACATATATACATGTGGTAAACAATACAAATAATCTTTTGTTCCTTAGGCTCTAGTCTCAACACCACAATGCATTAATGGCAACTACACTTGAATCTATTCACAGTAAATGAAAATAATATCTCAATAAATCCAAAATGTAGAACACACACGTATATATAAACACATGTATATATACGTACACACACACACACATATATATGTATGTACATATATAAATATACACGTGCACACAAACATCATATGTATATATATATATATACATATATAAACACATATACATATATATAAATGCATACATATATGTATGTATGTATGTTTGTATATATATACATACATACATATACGCACGAGATCCTTTTTCCTTGACATGCATAAAACTTAACAACATAATCCATTAATGACAATTGCACTTCAATCTATTTAGAATAAGCCAAATTCAGGTGAAAATAAATTTGAAATGCAATCATACACACACAACATGCAAGCCATTGTTCACAATGACACATGTCGACATGAACATTTGCACCAATGACACATGCATAGCAACAAATCATTAGGAAAAAAATGTTTTCTTTCCTTGCGTTGCTCTCAATAATAAATTGCAACTTCAGAATACACAAAACCAACAAACAACACACCAATTGCCATTGACAAAACAAACCAGGAAAAAAAAACACAAACTTCATTTTAACATTTCCAAATAGACACCATTGGAAGAAGTCTTATTTGTACAAAATATTCATGACATGCATGGTTTGAAACATCAACGGTATATCAGTTATATTGTCTACAGATAGACTTCTTCTAATGTCTATCATTGTTCCATGTACACACAACTCATTTCAATTGAAAAAACACATATTGCAAAAAAATAGCATAAGCTTCATTTTAAGACTTTTTGGCATTGAAACATCCACACTGCATGGAAACATCACTGAAACATTAAAATCCAATGAAGAAATTGTGAAAACAACAATAAACTAATGAAAACACTCATCAATAAAGAACACCAAAGATTAAATCATTGCAAAAGGTTTAAAAACTGTAAGATCACCATGTAAATGGTATAGGAACTTACAAGCGCCTCCATTGTCACTACTAACACGACAAGTATAAACTTTCTCAATAGACATAGATTTCACCCTCATCAAATAAACTGAGCAAATGAGTATGTATGCATACACACACACACACATACATGTATTTGTATGTACTAAACAACACAAATAACCCTTTGCTTGAGAGTCTCAACCCTCAACACCATAATCCATTAATTCCAACTACACTTGAATCTATTCACAACAAATGGAAATTAGACCTACACAAATGCAAGACACAAAACACACATATGTACATATACACATCTCTCTCTCTCTCTATATATAAATATATGCATACACACATATATACATACGCACATATACAAATATATATGTATACACACACATATATACATACACACATATACATATGTACATATATATATACACACACACACATATGTATATATATATACACACACACACACATATATATATACACACATATATATACATATACATATATATACATATATACATATACATATACATATATACAT
>VDFB02346922.1:0-27362 GCA_007258455.2 Sequoia sempervirens | reverse complement strand
CAGGAGCATCTAGCAACCTAAAAAACGTAAGTTTTGAATTTTGATGTTAGGAGTCTTAATTGAGTTTGTAAAGGTCTTAGAGGACCATGGAAGACCATGTAGGGAATTTTTACTTGTTTTTTTTTTTAGTTCTAGGTTGCAAAGTTGCAAAAAAGTGCATATTTGGCAAGTTTGATGCAAAAAGACATTAGGTTACATTAGGTTTTTGAAAGAAAAGCATGAATTTTTCAAAGGAAACTGTTTTTTATGTTCATTCATGTTGAATAAATGAGAATACACGCTCCAAGAGGCTGTGGGAGCAATATTTCATGAAATACCCTATTTTTTTTTCAATTTTATGTCAATATTTGCAATTACAGTCTGAAAACAACATTGTATGGCCATGTACCAATCCATGTCAGGATCTGTGATTGTATGGGATGATAGAGAATTGTTTTAAGAATCCAATGCAATTGGTTTGGCATGATTTCATTGTGTTTTGAGCAAGATATGGCAAAAATATGACCAGCAGCCCTGTTACAGACCTAGGGTTTTCAGCAAGCTTAAAAAAATCATAGCTTTTGTTTGCACTGTCAAAAATTGATGAAGCTTGGTGAAGCTCTTCTTTACGTTGCTTCCCAGGTTCCCACCAAAGGATAAGTCATGATTCAATCATTTGTGTGATTTATGAAGGTCTGAGTGTGTTCTTTGTCATAAAGATTGTCAAAACCTTAGGTTTCTATGAGGGTTTAAGCAAGAAACTTGTTTCTTTGAGTTCACCCTAACTAGTGGGGTTTGAAAAACCTTCAGTAGAGTCTATAGAATCTAAAAACCTTAATTTTCTTGCATGTGTTTATCCCTCTGCATCAATATGCTTAGTAGATGGAA
Source organism: Sequoia sempervirens (assembly GCA_007258455.2). Lineage (NCBI taxonomy): Eukaryota > Viridiplantae > Streptophyta > Pinopsida > Cupressales > Cupressaceae > Sequoia > Sequoia sempervirens. The sequence goes on along the minus strand of VDFB02346922.1, from coordinate 26,495 downwards.
GGAAATTTTTAGATGGATTGAGGCATGAGAATATTTTTTTCACTTTTCTCCAAAGATTGTAGTGCTACAAATGAAGGAGGTGCCACTACAAGTAATGAGGAATAACCATAGGAAGTTTCAAATTTTTTTGAAGAATACAAAGATATCATATCTAAAAATATCCTAGAAGGGTTGCCACCAATAAGGAGTATCAACCAAAACATGGAATTGATTCTAGGGGCCAATTTGTCAAATAACACATCACATAGAATGAAGAGATAAACATATAGGTGCAAGAGTTACTAAGGAAAGGTTTGATGTGAGAGAGTTTTAGTCCATGCGTAATGTCACAACTCTCATTTTCTTCATTAGCACTCACAAGCGTAGCATTGTCATGCCAATTCTAATATTTAACTAATTGAACTAAATCAATGTTGGCCATGTATTTTATTCATATGCACTCATTTATAAGTAATTTATAATTAAATTGTTAAAGTTTTAAAGTAATAATAATTAGAAGTGCTCTATTTCACCAACTCACTACCATGATCTGGTAGTGGGCTAGAGTTTAAGAGGGATTCATGGTGGAATAGATTAGGAGGGAGGAATTTTAATGTGGAGACTACACTTCTTGTGGGCCATTCCAAGGAGGAGTAACACATACGAAGAAACCATAATAACAATAATGTGTAGGCAATCTGGCATGTGATTGGGATTTTTTTATTTATCTGAGGAGGAGATCGGGTATGTGATTTGGGTTTTATTATTTATATACGAGGTGCCAAATTTGTTTTTATAAAAATATTAATATCCAATTTTTACGGATCTTGATGTGAAAGATCCTTCAATTCTATTAAACATGATAGAAAAGCTCAGTGTGTTATGATACCTGACTAATAGGAGTTGAGGAGAGAGGACTGATTCTATGCATATGTATGTCTTGTGTGCAATAAAATGATGTAGCACAAGATATGCCAAGAGGGAAAGCAAAGGAAGAGATTCCTTGAATTTTTCTTCTAGATAGCACCAACAAAATTGAAAGGTATGTATCAACAATATGTTAAGAATTTTTTATCTCTGAATTCTATTAAGTAATAAATGCACAACAATTTTCTATATGCCTTGGATGGATGAACTATTTTAGACAATTTCTAGGATTCCTGTTTATATCAATCTTACCATGGAGTGGAATGTGATATATAATTATTTTGCATAAAGAAATACAATTTAAGGAAACCAAAAGAATTAGGTTTACTAATATCGAATTGAAATTGCATTATATAAGGGATAAGTACCATTCATGAACGAATTCTATTCTTTACAACTAATCAAGACCTTACTCTTCAAACATTAGGTTAAGGATTTGGGTAATAATTTTTTATCTTCTAACCACTAAGTGATCATTAGTAACTTATATTTAATTTTACAATTCTCATAGGAATCCACCTATACTAGAAGGATTACTAATGGCATTACAACATTTCCCATAACAAACTTTCTATCCTAACTCCTAAGAAAATTTACCTCGAGGTTCAAGATTCGTAATAAGGATCATAATAACATGTACAATTGAATTGTAGTTAATATGATGCCTTATATTTTTCTTCTTTTGATGAAACTAAAGGTACATGGTTTCCTATTCCAATTTTATAATTGGTACTATCAAAGTATAACATTTTTGGAATGAGTGGGGCCTTTTCATGAATGATATAGTTTCCCATCGAATTTGTTCAAACAAATTTAATGAGTCCTCATCTAAAAATATGTTATATGGTTCCCTTTGTTATAATCTCATAGACCCAAAGCATCAACTATTCATTTGGGTATAACAAAGGTGCTACCATAAATCATAAAATTATATACTAGATTCCTTCTAATGGATAAAGGTAAAATGGGAAGGTTTTTATGCTTACCTAAACAGTAATTAGTTAAATAGGTTCATTTTTCTAACATTAGTAAGTTTTCCCATAAGATTATGATAGTTATTTCCTCCTTCATTTGACTCACCATGCTAAAGAAATGGTTATTTGAACTTTTGGTATATATTAAACCCATTGATTATGACTATAAGAATGTAAAATATGGCAACAATTAATGGAGGTTAAAGCAACTAACAATAATATTTTTTCTACAATTTCAAAGTGTTGTACAGATGATAAATACATAACCAACAATTGTTGGAGACTCAGACCTGAAACTGTTGATTTAATGGATTAGATTTAATGCACAAGTTTAATTAAAATGAAACACATTACCAACATATACTCCTAGGAAAACCCTCCCTCTTTGAGGTATAAAACCCAACAACAATATATCTCTTTATATATTGAATGTTAACAATAATCGCCATTAAATAAAATATTATATGAATTGGGCTGCACTTCTCTTCATTTCATCCACTGTTATAATATAAATTCAAATAGCCTTAGCTATTATTTAATTTATCACATGTAGAAGGAGATCGCTAGAAGAAGACCACAACGCTGCTCTAAACATCAACACTCCCTCTCAGCTAGGGAGGATTCTTCCAACTACACAAGACATATCACCTCATCATGATGTCTACCACAATGACTACAACCATATGTGGAAAAGAAAGATACCTCATCGGGTGGATATCAACCATCATGGCTACACCCATGAATGGTATGTACAGGTGCTCATCACTCAACGTGATGTTGTCACCTCATCGTGACGCTCACCATGGCTCTCCCAGAGGGTGAAAACACAAGTACAAGAAAATCATCACGGACTCTCTCACATGATGTTGTCAAGGAGTCACACACATGACATCCACCATGGCTCTCCCAGAGGGTGGAAACAAGGGCTTTCACCTCAAATCTCAAAGAGAAATGTATTAACAAGGGCTTGCACCTCAAATCTCTCTCAAAGAGAAATGCATTAAAGAGGATCACTGATACTGAGACTCCTTCTCAGCTAGGGATTGATTCTCCACCATACCAAGCTTGTCTCCAAAGTACACAAACTTTATCCTAGAGAGAGGCTAGGTGAGAATGTCTGCCGTCTACTCATTAGTGCTGATATACCTCAATTGAATTGCTTTCCTCAATACCATATCTTTGATATAGTGGTATTTGATCTCAACATGCTTAGTTCTTTCATGAAACACAGGGTTGACAGAAAGCTTCACATAGCTCGCTATCACAATGAATGATAGTAGGCTCCATTGATTGCCCAAAAATCCTCAGAAGGAGCTGGGCCACACTACTGAAAGTGGCCACAATAAGCCGCAATATACCACTTTGTTGTACTCAATGCTACGATGACCTGCACCGTGATATCATCGCAAACTCCCAAAATCAAGCAAATATCCGTAGGTGCTCTCTTCCGACAAGGATGTATTACCCCGCCTAATTAGAATCAAGATAACCATGCAACTTCAAATCCACACCTGAAGAATATCTCAGCCCATATCCAATTGTGCCACACAAGTTTCTCAGGATATGTTTCGTTGTAACTAGATATATTTGCCTTGGTTCACACATGAACTAAGTGCACTCACCGCATAGCAAATATTAGGTCTAGTATTGACTAGATATATCAACTATCCAATCAACCGCCTTCTTCTTTTTAGGTTTAATAGGCTCCTAAATCTTTGCTATTACGCACAACTTCTAACCTCATTGACCAAGATTGCTTTGCAACGCTAGCTCTTTAGATAAATGTTTTCCAAAGGCACACTGCATCAAGAGAGTCTCAAAGTGGTTGACCTCCTCGACCTTTGTTGCAAATCACTATTCGAATAAAGTTTGCAGAGCTAGCAATATCAAATGGAGAAGGATGTCTTGTGCAATTCTGTTCTCAACAGCTAAAGAGGTCTTTCAAGGATTTAACAGTTGGCCTTGCAACACTACAACCTTCACTTCTTCTCAATGAGTCACAGAACTCCCTCTTGATCCCTACTTCAAAGATTGCAAAGAAGACTTCTGGAAATGAACTCCCTCTAGCCACCAACTCAGTCCCATGTGTGCAAGTTGTGACTTCACGCTTGATCATTTCTTTGGTCAGCATGACTTCCTCATAAGATGCCTCAAGCTTTTCATCACAAAGCAATCTCTCATCACCTTCTTGCTCTTAGATCTGTCTTGGAAGCATTTTAGAGAGAGATTACTAACTGTTTATAATTATCCAAAGAAATATCAAAGCTAGAATCATACAAAGTTTACTATCTCAGGTTATAGCATGAATACTTAAGAATTTATGAACAATATTAAAACATGAATAAATAAATCAACCTAAAGAGAAATATATCAAAAGATCAGAATGAAGGGATAAAAGAAACTTATCTTTATTGAATTTTGATATAACTCTTTCTTCCATCTTTACTCTCCTTTGAGAGTGCTAAACTCAAAGACAACAAAAAGACAATTTGAACAACTACACTCTCAAATGCATTATACAGCTAGCATGTAGAACCAACTCTCTCCAAGAGTTCAAGGCCTCTATCACAGCCTATGCATTAGAGAATGATAACGATGTGACCAACTAATCACCATTGAAATTGCAATTCTCTTTTTATTTTTGAGTCACACTCAGAAATCTTCACAACCAGCATGAAATAACTTGCAATAAATGAAATTTTCAAAGGATTTTATGCTAGTGAACACAATTCAAGAGAAACCACTATCTCTCTTTAATAATTACAAGATCCAACTAAATGATATAACTCAGCAAACAAAGAATACTTATCTTTTTAAATATTCTAATGGATGCAAATACTAGACGCAGTAAGATACACTACTCTTGCGCATAGATCAACACACAACCTTCACGGCTTGAACACATGCCCATGGCTTAGAATAGAAATTCCCTAGAATCCTTTTGAGGAGAGATCTCATCCACATCCACAAATGAAGCATGCTAATTAGGCTTGGTTGGGAAATATTTTGCATAGTGACCAAACTTGTCACAACAAAAACATTGGACTTTGGAGAGGTCCCACTTTTCTTGGAATGTGGGAGCACCATCAGCCTTTATTCTTATTCCTGAAATATCCTTTCTTTCCACCTTCCTCTTCAAGGATTGATAAAGAACGGAATGTCTTCATTTGTAGAGCTCTCACCACTTCTCACGTACTCAACCTAGACTCTTCTTGAATAACTTCCCTCAAACGATCAACTTGGGAAGTTTTGATCTTGCACTGATTCCTTGAATGTAAGACTCCCAAGATGAAGGAAGACCATTAAGGGAAAGCATGGTCAAATCCTTGACATCAACAAAATGACCAATAGTAGAGAGCTGATCTCTCAATTCAGAAATCTTCATGAAGTAAGCAATGACAGATTCTCCTTCCGCCATCTTAACATGATGAATTTGTTCCTTTAATGCAAGTGCCCGGCTTGTGTTGTTGATTTCATACATCTCCTCCAAAGTTTTAAACATCTCTCTTGCTTTCTTCAACTTGGAGACAATAGGAACAATATGATCGTACACGGAATCAACTAACATCTTCTTCGCCTTGATAGCTTTCTTCCTCCACTGGACCTTCTCTTCCTACTCTGTAGGCTTGAGAACTTTAGTCTCCACAAACTCAGCCAAATCATTCTCTTCCAAGGTGAGCATGATTCTGAACCTCCATGATGTGTAATTTGATGCTCCCTCGAGTCTATCCTCAATCTTAAGACCGTTCACCATCTTGACGAAGAGATAGAGATCGACAATAATGAGAAAGAGAATAAGGAGTATCGTTGTAATAAGAAATCTGATCACGATCTTCTTCACACCCACTTTGATACCATGTTGATTTTATGATCAGATTTAATGCACAAAAATTTAATTAAAAATCAGTCACAAGACACAACATATACCCTCGGAAAATCCTCCTCTTGAGGGAGAAAAACCCAGCAACAATATATCTCTTATATATTGAATGTTAACAATAATCGACATTAAATAAAATATTAAATGAATTGGACGTGTCTCTTCATTTCATCCAATCGCCATAATATAAATTAAATACCCTTAGCTATTATTTAATTTATCACATGTAGAAGAAGATCACTGGAAGAAGACCATGATGCTGCTCTGAACATCAACAAAAACTACATCTAATACTTTGAAAATAGTTTCTTAGTGCCTTTTATTACTCAAAATGGATAATTCAAAACAGTAGAAGATTGGAGTGAGGAGATTACATTCAATTCAAAGAAAATAGAAAATGATTTTTTTATTTACTCCTAGTTAGCCAAATAATTTGGCTTAAAAACATAAACTATTTATCATTAACACAATAAAATAATACATACAACAATCTTCCTTATTTCATTAGCCCCCATTTGGAATTCCTCTCTTGTTCCTCCCCCTTCTATTTGAAAAAAATATCCCTAAAAAATATTGGTTTACCTCTATATCCACCTCTCCTATCATGATTAGCCTTCATTTATTTTCAAAACACCAAAATAGAAATAACTGATCAATGTCCCTAGATTCCTTCACAAATAGAATAAAAAAAGTTGAACAAAGTGCTAGAATTAGTAAAACTAATTCCTAAAATGACTGAGCATAAAAAAGACATGGAGGCATTCAAGGCACAACATCAACATAAGACTGTTGTGAACTCTTATTGGCAATTGCATCAGAATGAGCATTGATGTGATCTAGGGCATAGAAAAGAAACATACATAACCTACAAAAAATTTCACCTCCATCAAGTTTTTCATATTCTTTCACTATATTCTCAAGATCCTCATCTGGAAATTATTGTTTGAGTATGAGTCAACCCCATACACATCTATCAACTTCTATATAAGTTATGTGATTCTAGGTTGCTAATAGGAAATACAACTTCTTTGAGTGTGGTCAAGTCTAATCTCCATTCCCCTAGCCTTGTGAATCAACAATGAAAAAGTAATTTGTAGCTAATGGAACTACAACATTCTATTGCTCCAATGTTGGAACAAAACATAATATGGAATTAATGTTTTACACATTGTAGACTAGAGTATGTGGTACCAAAGCAATATATTACACCTCATTATCATCAAAGACTAGATGTAATTGATGGATTGGTTCAACAAAAATTGGGGTACAATATGATGATAGTAGCATTTTTATTTTCATGCAAAAATCCAAGAAACTTAAGAGCACAACTACTACTTTACTTCGGTTTTTTGGTGATGTATGATTGCTTTTACCCCAAGATGCTATTGCATCAAAAATCCAGGTAAGGGTTTGGGCTATATGGTAGAACCAAGCCACAACGTTTCCTTCCACCAAATTAGATACCTTTACAAATCATCACATTTTTCTTCTTCCGCTTCTAGACTTTTGTTGGAATAGAGATCCTCCTCCTTTTCCAACTAGTTCTTTTTCTCTTTTCCCATATCCTTGTGATCTTAGAGGTCCTTGTCCATTGAAAACCATTATGGATCTTTGTCTCACTTGTACCACCTCCTATTGCACCTACACATAAATAATTAAAAATAGAAATAAAGCTAAGGGAATAAAAAAATCCTCACAAGTTTTCCTCCTCTGCATTATGCCATATAGACATGCTTTCCATTTCATATTTCGTGGTGTGGCCTTTGTTTCCTAGATCAAAGTGATGTTGTTCATGAGACAACTCCTTTTTTACATTGTCCTCCTTTATAATATAAATGAACATATCTTTGCTCGCTTCCTCAATTATCCACATTTCTTCTCCAAGAAAGAGATGATTCATTTCTTTTCTCTTTTCATTGATCATGGGATTTTCCACATATTGATATAGCTACTTACATTCTTCTAGCTGCTTCTTATTGGTTGTGTTCTCTAAACCAATAGGACTTCATCACATATGGGGCTCCCAAATATTGACATCTCTATTGTAGCTTTCTCTCTAACATGGACTACTTCCACTACTACAACATATTGGGTGTCCTCTTGTGATAGGCTGCATTCCTCTTCATTGCAGTCTTCCAACTCTTCTCTTTTTGCATTGTAATCTTCAATGCCTTCCCCTTCTTCTAGGTAGCACAACTCAACAGCTCCATTCAACTCATCTATCTCTTCATCTTGATCCCATTCATCTATCTCTTATCTTTGAAACTCTTGGAAAATCACATTTAAAGGTCTTCTATCCACTAATGTATTTATCCTCACTATTATTTTTCACCTTCTCACAACTATTCAATTCCTTTGTTGTAGATATTTTTTTCTGTGCATTTTTATTATTGCATGTTGCATAATCCTCCAACAAGCACCTTAACTCTTCCAACTCAATCTCTAGTTTTTGCATCTCTTTTTGTTGGTCCTTTGTTAGCTTCTACCTTTTCCTTTGACTTATCTTTTCTTCCACCCTAGTTATCCTCTTTCTTGCATTATGATATAACTACATATCTAGATCCACAACCATATCCATAGTCCTAAAATAAAGCTGCAACTCTCTCCTCTTGTGTTCTAGATGGGTGATCTATTAACCATGTATCAACTCTCAGCAATCTTCAACTTAGATAGCTACACTTGGCAACACTAATACCAATAAGATACAATAAAAAGGATTCTCTAATTTTTGGCATATCCTTACAAAGCTATTATCTCACTTATAATTTATGTCAATTATAACTCTACTATAGCAATCCCCTCATCAGCATGGTATGGTTGACGAGGAAAGATATTGGGAATGGAAAATTAGGTGCATAGAGAACTCAAACTTCCAATTAGTTTTCATTAAACAAATATTGCCTCTCACCATTAACTCCTTTGCCAACTCGGTAGCTAGGATATTAAATTGCATTCGGCACCAGAAATTCCATGCTACTATCAACACAAGTCTCATTGAGCTCAATACAAAGCTTCCACCTCATGCTCATCCTTATTATTTTCCTACACTACAAACTCTCCTCTACTGAACACACATAATACTCACGACTGCTCAGATTCCCTTCACAGTGAAAAAGTAATAAAGGTATGGCTTAACAAGAAATGGAGAGAAAAAATCAGAGGACCACAATGGCTCATTGGCATAGGAACTATTTTCTCTAATACCAAACAGATGCAAACTTAGCCCTGAAACTACAAAGGGGAAATGAATAGGTTCAAAGCCAAGGAATTGGAGCTACTTAAAGTCATTTTTCCTAATAAAGGCTCATTGTACGATGGGTGATTTATTTTTTATTTAAGACTACCAATGCATTAGGTTTATTACATTTAATCCCCAATCTAGTTTTACATAACCTTTTTCAAGTGCACATAGAGCTCTTTTAAGTAAGTTCACTTTTGATTGCATTTGTGGTTTTGTGAAACACTAGATTGTTTGAGTAGACAAACAATAGAATTCAGAGTATTTTACCATGGGTGCCTTAATGCTAGTATGAATGCAAAGTATTTGAAAAGGATATGTAAAATAGATCTTGGCATAATATCTATGTTATTTATGTTATTTGACAAAGCATTTTTTCAAATATGTAGACATTACTTGGCTAATTTTTTTTAAAGATTAACATAAAGGTAAGATCTATTCCATCACAATGTTCATTTTTATGCCCAAGATTCTATGAATCACCTACCCTGCTTATCTTTGAACCTCCACACTTAATTTTATACTGAAGATCTATGATTCTTTAAATGCTCCAAATTTTTCACGTAGGAAAAGGAACAACAAAGACTATATTGAAGCTTGGTCTTACACAACTTTCTGTGGGATCACAAATATATTATGGTGTTGTGTCATAACATTCATTGTAAGTTATTTCTCTAAGGTTCAAAAGATAAGCCATGTCTAATAAAGGTAATTGAGATTATTGACCAAAGATACTGCACATGGACCATTCTAAAACTGGATTGGCCAAATTTGTAATCCTTCCCTACTTTCGTATCAATTTTTTTACTATCAAATGGCTGATGGAATTTCCAAATGTTATGGGTACTATTTTCAAATGTAATACCCCTGACTTTTTGTAATTTATAAATCTATAGCTTATATTTTTCTATTGAAAAGATAAAAATTGTTGCACCATGACCTTTGCTTCAAGAGTTGGACATAGTCAAAGCCTAAAATGGAAAAACCAATCAGAAATTCTAGTCTCCAACCCTTACAAACTTTAAAACAATGAAATATGTAACCCACATTTGGGAATGCATTCTAGTACTCTACTTTAGTTCAGTAGACATACTTTGACTGTCCACAGGTTTTTTTTAAGTAATTATGTAATGGTGAGCCTCTCTAATCACTAAATAGTAAATTGCAATACCTTCCAAGGCTGGCAGAGTGCCAATTCATTTTGTCATATTGAAGAGCCTCAGTGTGGATATGAATTATAATTCTAGATGGTGAAGATGACAAGAAAATAATGCAATGACAAGTGGATATGAATGAGAGATAGCCTCTTCTCCTTCATCTACAAGTTTCTCTTCCTCCCTTCCTCTCTCTTCTATTATGGCATATTCATCACTACTATATTCTTTGTCATTTTCAGGTTTTCTTCTACAATAACCACTAAAGAAATTATCCAATTTGGGTGTTCATTTCATAGTTGCTAAAAAATATCCACTCTATTAATTAGAAGAACTCTCCTTCCCACAGGCTGATACCATAAACAAAATACACACACAACTCAAATCTGTGGAGAAAGTTACATAAATAATGAACTTTTTTGCCAATCTTACAAGAAACGCACAAAATAATTAAGATAACAAAAACTAAATGGAAATTTGGAGATAGTAATTCAAAAAGGAAAGGAAAGGATCAAAGGCTGGATGGTAATTTAGAAAGGGGAGGAAAGGATCCAAGGTTGGACATTGGATGTACTTTTTTTAATCTAATTAAACTAGGGAATGTTCATGAAACCTTAATTTTTTCTCTTAAGTGTTTGTAAAGTGTTACTGTTGACAAATGAAATTTTGGGCGCTTTGATTTTTTTATTGGAAATGGATTTTAAACTGGCAGTATAGGTAGACTAGTGAAGGCACAAAGCAGTATCATCAATTTTCCATGAACAAGTGAATATCATAGATGTTGAGATGGATCCTCTACTAGCATCCATGGAATACCACTCTATGGACATAGATGATGTAGAAGATGAAAGATAGGATCAATCTCCTATGGTATATGCCAAAGTTGAACATAGATGATGCAAAAGATGAAGGCCAACCTAAAGTTCCTTAGGTGTACACCAAAGCCAAAGACAAAGAAGCACACATACCCATCTAGAGTTTTAAACCTTGGCACGCCACAAAGTACTATACATGGGTTGTAGAGAGAAACAGGATCCATGGTCATACAAGCTTTCTAATTGGAATATATCTAGAAGTCTAGTGTGTGTTAATGTAATTCTGCCAAAGTACGTGATATAATAAGTTTTCTAAGAATTAATCAATCACATTAGATTTTTGTGTATGAAAGTGTTCTTGATTGGCTTCTACTCTGGTTGAGTGTTGTTCATTCCACCTTGAACACACCATCAGTGTGGAACTACAGCATGTTAAAATATTGTGTAGTTAAGTTAAAAGAACTCGGTTGAATTTAAGTTGACCTTACTAGAGAAAAAAAAATTAGGTTTAATCATATTGTTAGTGAGTTTGATTTCTATGATGGTATCTCTATTCTGCTTTTGGCTTCTCTCACATGCTCTCTTGGGATTGAGTCATTCATCCTTTCATTGGAATGGGTCATTTATCTGTATAAGACTATCTACTCTATCCATTCATTCCAATGAGTCCATATCAAATAGGCTAGAGAGAGGGTGTTTAATTGAGTTAAAGAGTGTGAGATTGGGAAAACAGAAGAGTTTTACATTGGAAGAAGAGTAGTTGTAGAAGAGAGTTAATTAATTGATATTCAAGATGAGAATGCAAGCCAATAAATAGAAATTGAAAGAGTATAGGCCTAAAGAAAATATCATTAAATCCTTTCTAAAATTGGGTCATAAGTCATAGATTAACACCCTTACATTTTGTGGAAGTTTGGAAGTTTGAATTATGAGAAGCTAATAGATAGCATTACATTTAGAAGAGTATTTAAAATATTAGCGAATGGATGATCTAAAGAGTGTAAATTTTGCATGGGGAAAATTGAAAAGACATAAACTCATGGGATCAAGTACAATTCGAAATAGTTAAAATGAGGAAAGATAAAGACTTGGAATATGGTGATTTCGGTGTCGAGGGAAACTTAAAGTTAAAGGATAGGAATTTGAAAGATTATGCTCCTGAATTCTATAACTAAGCATGTCACATTGAAATTGATGAAGTTTGGAAATGGTCTCTTCTTTTCCATTCAAGGTGAATTTGTCATAGAGGAGTTGCATACTAAAGAGGATGTAGGGATATAATATTTAAGAACAAAAGAGAAGTTTCTAGATAGGAGAAAATTGTAAGAACAAGATGTAAGGGTATAGGAAAATTGTTGGCAGAGACAAATATTTTGGGGAACAATTATGGAGGAGAAAAATCAAACTCTCCTCATTTCTGATTGTGATTAGTTAATTATAATCATTCTCAAAGAAGAAGTGGACTTAAGAGGAAGAAGAGGTTGGTGGAAATTTGGTGGTGTTTTATTTGTGATAAGAGATAAATATGCAATCAATATAAAAGGTAGTGGCTTTTGGACTTGTTGTAGGAGAGTCAAGCTCTTGAAATCCCATCTATAGGATAGTGAGAGTGAAATTGAAAAATGAGTGCAGATTACAAAGAAATGGCCAAAAAGTCCACAAGTCAAGTTCAATGTAGAGTTAGAGCAGAGGGTAGAGATAAATAAATGTGATTGTCAAGGTAATTCTAATGTAATGAGTTTCAAACAATCAATGAAGAATCTCAAATATTTCATTTAATGTAAAGTTGAATTTAGTAGATAAGTAGAAGTGGGTTTAATTCTACTATTAGTGTGTTGAGTTTCTATAACAACTCCAGAAGAGAAGAAATTATGGGGCTTCACTATATTAAAGAGGAGTGTGAGATAAGACTCAAAGATGGATACTAATTGGAATAAGAAATGGTGGCCTCACAATATGGGCTTTTAATTTTGGAGAGATGTTGAGAATCATGCAAGCCAAATTTGATGCAGACAAGGTGGAGAAACACCATACCCAACTCAATTTGATCCAATTCACACAAGGAAACAACCTTTCAAACCACTATTCTCCTAAACTGTCCATAGACAACACCTTTAGGCTTCTAGGCCTCAAAATCATCAAATGGATCTAATTTATTAAGAAGGCCGTACAAAGACCAAACCAATGCCTTCAAATACTTCCAACAAGACCTAAGACAGCTTTCCCACAGATTCAAAGAGAGTTCTTTGACACAATATTGAAAACCATCAAACTGCCCTGTTTTTAGGACACCAATTAGCCTAGATTTACAAAGGAGGTCTATTCTAAACCACTAGTCTTCACAAAAACTCGTTGGAAATTCATCTTTTATGTGTCAAAACATCAAATTCCACAATTTATTTTCAGTTTCAAGGCTTCTTTATTACTGTTCTATGAAACCCTCCTTTATCATGCATTAACCTAGGGTTTTAATAAAACTCATATCTCCCGGATTCCAGAAGCATAGCCAATGCATCAAACATCATGGATACACCCTGCATAAACTCACAAATACATCACAATATCAATCCCTTTACTGTTTCTTTACAAACTTTCATGGACACCCCTGTTCCACATGAAAATGCACTCAGTCTACCCTAGGGCAGCATCCCCAACCACCTAAATTGTTTCCTCTATGCATATAAAGCATGAAAAAGGTTACCCTACCATATTAGATTTCCTTACCACCGAGAAACAGCATTGACAGTAGGTGGAAGGCTTAAGCCATTAAATTAATTCCCAAACAGTGCCTTTTCTGCACTACACAGGCAGTTCCAGAAAATCTATGAATGCTCCCTCCAAAATGAATGTTAAACCTTCAGAATGAGTTCAATGGAAAGGTAATACATATATCTACATGAAACTGAAGGTTTTAAGTCATTACAAGTTCGTACTATTCTGTACACAGCCTGCAAAGTTCAGGAAAACAGTGAATAACAGAGATTTGCACAAGAAAACGTGGTGTTGCTTCTTGAAAATTCAATACAATGCTTCTTCCCCCCTCTTCGAGCCTTGAAGAGGCCTTATATATATTTTCAAACCTCAACTACCTCAAACTAACATTTGAATTGTTTAACACTAAATTGCATTTGTTGTCAATGTTGCTCTTGTCAACATTTTACAATATTTTTGCATTTTTCACCCAATTGACCACCTAAAACACCCTCCAATACACATTATATGGTCTTGTAGACCTTATTCAAAGCAAATAAACATCAAAACAACTTTCAACCTCCCTAGACACTTCTATGATCAACATCTAATGCTCCAATTGTGAACATAAGGTGTAGGTGCTCTTGCACCAAAATTGGATGCTACAAAGACAACATAAAAAAAGGAATTTCTGCAAAAGAGAGTGAAAAAGTTGATGTTCAAGACAACTGAGCAGTCCTACAACTAGAAGTGCTAACGAAGAGTATATAACTAGAGAAAATATGATCAAAGCCATCTTAAAATTGAGAGACAAGTCAAAGATTGATATCCCTAAGGTTATTTCTGATGTACTTTGATTGGTTAATTATTAATTGCTCATCTCTAAAAAATGTATTTGTATGTGAAGGGAGCACAAAACACATCTTCTATCTAATTTGAAGAGCATGAAAGATATTTCTGAGGAATGTACACTTGATCCGTAGATTCCTCAATGAACTTTGTGAAAAGACACCCAATGCACCTTAATGTAAACTTGATACACAGCTTCGGGATCACATCTTTTAGGTATTTTAGAGCATTTTTTATACATCCTATGATGACCAATTGCTTGGCTAACTTTTGATTTATACAAGATCACTTGACCTTTTTGGTTTGTTATTAGATTTACATATTTACCCTTCGCATGTACAATGTCTCTAAAAGAATATTAGAGGACTAGTTTTCAGAACTCATTAACTCAGGTAATCATCTACAGTTGGTTAGAAAGTATTTTGTGTCAACATATATTGGGTCCTCAATAATAGATTCTTTCTCTCCTTCCTTGGGTCCAAAGGGGAAGTACATCTATCTAAATTCCATCACATTGTATTGAGATTATTTACTTCATAATTTAAAATTAAGCTTTTTAAAATGCATACATAATAATATATTGAAATTAGACAAATATACAACCAAACACAATGCAGCCCAATTGGCAAGGAAAAATGCAAGCCCAATGTTACCTTAAAAGGAGTGCACTACTAGATTAAAATATACAAGAAACCTCAAAAGAAAATGAAAAGGAAAGTTAAAAAGAAAATAGAGAAAATGCTCGAAAATAGCAAACAACGATTATTCAAAAACAAAATCATGAGTGGAATAACTTCATTTTTTTTACTAAATGTCCATATTATAAAAAAATCAAAATGGATAGAGAAACACACCTGGAGTTGGGAAAAAATATGAAGAACTCTAGATTTTTTGGCCTTGCTTAACTCTCTTCTGTAGATCCATATGTTCAAACCTTCATCCAAGAGTTCTTAAGGCTTTTAGACTAATAACTTGAATTCACAAATGGTCAACCCAAAAAATCATTGGTTAACCTTCTATAATGCAAACAAAATTCAATTAAAAAAAAATCCAACTGAAATTGGAGGTTGATATAAGAGATATCTATAGTTATTGGAAATGTTCTGCCCTCTTCTACTGGCACTAAATCCAAAGTTGCACCCAAGAAAGTGTTCAAAAAATGTAGATTAAAATTGTCAATGAAAAAGTGGGTAACTGAAAAATTCATTACTTAATAATGCACATTACAAACAAAATTCAAAATAGACAGAAAACCCCACCTGGGATAGAGACTAATATGAAGAGTTTTTTTGTTCTCTGTTAGCTCCATCATGCGCTCTTCTGCCGACCCATATGTTAAAATCTGTCAAAAAAAGACAGACCAAAAAATCATTGATTAGTAATCATACAACAAAATTCAAAATAGCCAGAAAAACCCATCTGAACTTAGAAGCTAATATGAAGAATTCTCTATATCTTTTAACCTTGTCCTACCCTCTGTAGACTTACAAGTTCAAATCAGCATTAGCTGGTGGTTAATGAAATTAGACTTACATAATACAAATTTGGCAAATGTGTTCAAACTCTTTGATTAATAATTCATACTGCAAACATAATTCAAAATGTCAATAAAACCCACTTGAAATTGAAACTAATATGAACTGTTCATATATGTTGGCCTTGTCTTGCCCTCTTTTGCAAATGCATACATTCAAGCCTACACCCATGAATGCTTAAAAAAACTAAAACTAAAATGCAAAAAATAGCAAACCAAAAGTGAATTGGTTAATGATCCATTCTGCAAACAAATGTAAACTACAGAGAAGAAATCCACATGAACTAAAACTTAATTACAAAGATTTTCTATAGATGTTGCTTTTCTCACTGTTACTATTGGAGCAAACCCTAATTTTGCATTGGAGACATTTTATAAGGTCAGTTGAGATGGCACTCTTCTGCTGAAAAGTTCCAGTAGGATTTGATAAATTTTGTCAAAAAAAGGAGGAATCTGAGTACCAGCCTTAATAAGACAAGTTTTTCCGTGAAGTTAACATTTTGAGTAATGCTAAATTTCTTGCTGAAAATATGCAAGAAAATATAATAAATATGCCTATTTCTGCCAGAAAACATTTCATGATCGTAGCTATTTTGGTAGTTCCTATTACTTTTTGGGAAAAACATCTCTAGTTCTGATTTGTTTTTCTGTCTCATGAAGGCTTTCTCTTCAAAAGAAGCCATTGTTGCATATACAACTACTGGAGGAAAGCCTGAGAGTTAAGATCAGAAACACGCCAGACAACCTAAATCAGAGACAAAAAGAGCTCATAGCATCATCCTAATCATAAATAACCTTTGAGTAAACAGAGTAGCAAGCTAATTGGGCATGATTATGAGGAAATTCCATGTTAAATGCACTACAGCTGGAGGAGTACTTTGGATGGGTCCAGGAATGCTTGATGCTTCACCCTTGTGAGCATCACCTAGATGCAATGAGTGCTAAGTGGACCATTCATGCTCATGAGAGATTGGTTTGTGTGAACAACTACTCATGAAATATATGTTGATAAATATTTATTTGAAAGTATGGGTTTGAATCCTAATAAATTATAATATAATTTGCTACATTGCAAAGAGACCACATATATGAAATGAATGATCTAGGGAGCTCTATATTGAATGATTCATAAGGCATGACACTTGTTGAAGGTTTTGCAAATGAGGTAGAAAGCTATGTGGGCTTGATTGTGGGCCAAACTGCATCATGCATGAGCTGGAGTAGTATTGTGATGGGCGATCTCCTAGGAAGTTTGAGTGGTTCATGCCAATGAGCATCACCTAGATGTAATGAGAGTGAAATGGACCATTCATGCTCATGAAATATGGGTTCTCGTGAACAAACTACGCATGGAATATGGTTTCTTGTGAACAACTACTCATAAAATATGGGTTGATGAACATTGAAGATTGAATCAACATGATGCAGTTGAATCCTGATAAATAATCAAATAACTTTCAAATAACTTGATACACTATGGAAACACCACTTTAATCAAATAAGCTTGTTATGACCATACAATCAAAATTCAGGGTGTTTTTGATTAAAAATATCTCATTTTAGCATCTGCCCCTTGAAAGCTTTACAATAACGCATGAACCATTAATTGCTCATGATTCACACAGGTTATCCACTTAGCGACAATGCACTTTGCTTTTGTTGATCTTATAAATATAGCCTCCATTCTTTTGAATTATTGAGTTCCTCCCCTTTTTCCTAGTTACTCTTAAAAAATCTATACTCTAGCCATGCTGAGTCTTTGCTAATTAAATTCTGTGCTACTGTTGTTACGACATAATCAATACAATTACACTGAAATTTCTAATTTTTCAGTATAAACAAAAGATTTTTTCTATCTTCTGGCTGACCTTGTCATTTTGAGTTCACTAATTATACCTGTACAGCTGACTGGGCCAATGTGCACTGTCATCCCACCAAATAGCATTTAGTGTATATAGAATAGGAATAATTTAATAAATAAACCTCAATAATTGCACAATGAAGTTGGGCTTCTCTATCCATCAACTATCATGTACTTGGAGGATAGAACAACAAATTCTGTTCTCCCAATGTCGGTAAGGTTGAGTATGGCTTCAACATGTTGGCTAGCTTTGGTAGACTGTTGATCTATTTGATTTCTCTTTGCCAGAAAATCTTCTATGTCCACAATCTGTCATTTGACCAGTCTATGCTGTTGTTTGAAAAGAATCTGGTTTTGTTTGATTGGCATGCACTATTGAACAGAATCTGCTGCTGTTTGACCAGATTGCATGTTGTTGACTGTGAACTTGTTGCAAGGTACAAGAATATTATCTTTGTAAATCTAAGTTGACTGTTGGTGTGTTGTTGATTGTGCACTTAAATCTTTTTTAAGCTGCTGTACTGTTCTTGACTAATGAATAAATTCCATCAATCATTAAAGTTGATTAATAAACTTATTCTTGACTAAACTATATACAATTGACCACGATGGGCCATGAATATATCTTGTTGAACAGTACATGACTGTTGTAAGAGACACTGTTCACAGATGCTGATGTGCTTCTCTTAATTAAATGTCTCAGTTGAGTTAAGTTAATGGGCAAGAATTTTGTTGGCTCATAGTTTGGGATAAGTATGGGTCTCTGCTTGAGTTTTGGTCTAGGTAACTGACAGGAATATTGCATGATTCATTGAGACCTGGACTTTTGTATGTGGATAGTGTAATGAATCACTCATTGCTTCCATTTAGCATGGGTGGGCAAGTTATGCTAGTTGACGGGGACATGGATGTAAGGACCTGTTCTAAGAGTAGGTCTTTTCTTATTGTCAATAAGGCATGTGATTCTGACAAAACCCCTGACAGCCATTGTAATGTCTATGAGCCGCAGCCACGCAGATGGAGGAATAAAATAATGAGTTTGATAGAATAATTGAAGCCTGACCTGTGTGAGCTATAACTTCAGCTGTGACTTTGTCATTGCAGGCACACAAGATAATTTGAAGATTCAAAGTACATATAGTGCCTAGTGAAAACCATAACAAACATCTTGATGTAAATGGCACTTTCTTCTTCCATGCATATGTGGTGCATGTCTGGTGTTTTTATAAAGTCTGTGTGGATGCTACTGTGATATTCTTTGTTTATATTGCATTGATGTTGGGTAATCTACAGATATTTTGAGAACAGAATCAGTCTAAATATATTCAACTCCTCGTCAAGTAGAAGGTTCGACATGTTTACAATTCTTTTTATTGATACTGTCTGGCAGGAACATATGGTAGAAGATGGAGAGCGTGTGAACAGATTGTTTGAGAATGCTCCACAGGTTGGCATTGAAATCCAGGTACATAGCAGACTTGTGGTGTTTGGTTTTCAGTGTTTCTCTTTTTGAAAATACCAATTCGTCCTATGAATATTAGATTGCTAAGGCAATAAATTAAGGAAAATAGATGAATGTGATAAAGCCAAGCTTATCCTGATCAAACAATAAGCATCTGGATTCTAATTGCTGAATTGACAAAAAAAGAATGAGAGGCATACTTAATGAATTTAATTTAGTTTTTTTTTTCTATATGTAAGCAATAAGTACACCAGAATGTAAGCCTGCACATCACAACGTAATCTGCAGCTTAGCCAAAGAAAATCTCTAGTATTGAAATCACTCAAGAAGCCATGAAATTCAAGAAGACTTATACAAGGCTTAACACATTCAAAACATGATTTATACAACTAAAGTGTAACTAAGATTTACAATTGATGTTTAATGTTTCCAATTGATGTGAATGCAAGAAAATGATGCTAAGAATGCTTTTGAAATACCAAAATGTAAAATGAGGTGAATTGTGAATGCTATCAACAATGCAAATGTAGGACTTGTAGTTTTGAGCTTTCAAAACTACACACAAGAGTAATTAGGAAAAATTGGACTAAACATTTCATTGCAAAAATGGTTAATAATCCATTCTTGAAAACAAATTTCAAAATGCACAGAAAACCCAGCTGGAGTTGAAGCCTATATGAAAGAATTCGTTTTATTTGATGGCGTTATCCTACCCATTTCTCTCATATGAAGAGTGCTTAACCAAATTAGACTGAAAAGAATCGGTACATAAATAAGCAACTCAGAAATTCACTGACTAATCATCTTTAAAAATTAAACTAAACAAATTTCTCTACACCAGAAATTTCCATGCACCCAAAGAAAAATTGCGCAATGACTGGATTGAGAATACAGAGGAAAGGAAAAATGCATAACTCTTTTAACACATACCAATTGCAGGCACCTTGTGATTCAAAATCCCCATGACTGGCTTGAGAAATTTCCATGCATAATTGTTTTAACAAATACAGAATGATCAATCGCAGACACCTTGTAAGAAATAATTTGCCCAATGATCTGTCTTGACTGGCCTGAATGCGTTCTTGCGGCGGTTAATCTGTTTAAATAAATTTGTAAACTCGGCGAAGTTACCGTTACTGTTCAAGAAAATCGTTACAGATTTTATTTTCAAAAATTTCAGTTTTCTGGAAAGTAAACAGTGCATCCCGTGTATATTTTTATAGGATTCCCATGAAAAATTCAAATGATTGTAAGAGCCTTATATATTTCATATATTATTAGAAAGGCAATAAAATGTTTTCTTATAAAGAATTCTAATTTTAAAAAATTATACAATAATAATTTGATAACTATTTTAAAATTAAATAATTTGTGTCAAAATCTAAATAAATAAATAAATAATTGGAAATATATTGATATATAATTGTAGTTTTTTATGTTTAGGAATCTATTGCTCACTATTATAAATATCTAAAATATATTTATCTATTTAAGAGTTATTTTAAAATTATTTTATTTTTATTTAAAAAGAGTTTTTTCATTATGTCTTGTTGTCATTGTAAAATGTCTCATGACATAATTATAGTTTATTCCATGAGAGAAGTCACACAATCAATCTATGGCATATGCCAATAAGCTATCAAGGAAAAGCTTAGAAAAAAGAGTCATTTTTAGATTAATAAAAAATCATGGATATGAGTAGAAAATATAGTATGTGATACCACTATGTCATCTTAATCTAATAGAATCTAATGTACATGAATGCCTCCCAAAGATCTTGCTTAGATATAGGTCTTCATTTCCTTCAATTTTGACAAAAGAGGCCTTGAAAGATAATGACTTGGCCTTTGCAAATAAAATAATGATCATTGCTTGTTGTGTTGCATATGATTCATCAAATATTATATGGAGCCCAATTTTTTTCTAAAAAAAATTACAAACATGCATTATGTAGTTATTTATTGCCTAATTTAGAAATATCAACATCATTCTTGAAATTGAGGCAGATTTTATTGCCAACTTAATAATATCTTCAATATCTTTTGTATAGTTAAGTATAGACCTCCTTCACAATTGCTTTCCTATAATAGTATTAAATTCTAAACTATTCACTCACATAGCTAAAAATAATTAATCTAAGTTGATTTATGCTTAGATGTATGCTTTTTATTGGATTAGCCTAGGCTGGGCTTAGGGGAGTTTGAAAGTGATGTTATTGACTAATACCTAGAATATACACCTTCCTCTTCAATTGTTTTCACCCCCAAACCTTTGAGTTGACCCTTCATTAATATTTCTTTGACCTCCTTTCAACTAGCAATCGACGATCATGAGTGGTGGTGGTGGAAGTATACAAATTCAAATGGAATTTTGATGTTCTTGTTCAATTTTCTTTTTCTCTTGGCTATATGAAAGAATGATAAATGACTATTTAGATTTGTGTGATGAGTCTGTCTTCTAAGTTTGTGATTTTTTAGCTTTATAACATTCACAAAAAAATTGTACTCAAGCAAGGACTATTGCTAAGCTCAATATTGGATATGGTGTTATATGATATGCATGATAACAATTTGTGGTATCACCACACACTACATAATGACAATCCTTGTACCATCTATAGATTTTATAGTATTAAAGATTATAAAAAATACCTTAAGGAAACATATTCTAAGTCGTGGGATATTTGGTTGAAAATTTGTTAGAATGGAAATAACATCCAGTAAATGGTTAGATCCTTCTTACCTACTAATTCTAATATCACACTAATAAAATAGTAACAAATGACATGTTAGGATATGTTGAATTCATATCTATGGTAAGGAGTTATTAGGTGGTCATTGAACTAAATACTCAATGCATATTGCTTGATCTTGGCATATGAGTTCTATTTGTAATTGATAGATAGATATAGCTTTGGGAACCTTAAAAAATTAGCTAGGGTTTTCCATACTCAAGAATATGGTAGGAATGTGTTTGCCAAATTACCTAGCATACAACTATTGGAAGGTAATGATATATTTTTTTAGGAAAGTTTATGTACTAAGTAACCCTTAACCCCCATATGGGAAACTTGGGTTCTTTGCATTTAGTTCACATATTACTATGATGGATAGTGGAGTGAAGTGATTTTAAATCATTGTCCCTATTATATTTGGTTGAGATATAATTTTTATTTCTATTTCTACATTACACCAAACACATAGCTATTCCCATTAATTGTAGGAGAGTACATTAGACTTTCATTTTGGCTAGTTGTTCACTATGATTAGAAAATATCTTTTGAGCTTGATATTAATAGTCAATTGTTGATTGTTGTATTTTACCATGAGATTATGTCATGCAAAATGAATACAAATCACATGGCATAGTTATATTATAACTTAGTGAGGATTGAGTAGATAAAGTATTAGTTATAGAAGTGTCTAAGATATTAAAAGCTTATAATTACAATCATGGTAAGATTAAATCATGATGGCATGGAGGAGAGAAAAATCGAAATCGATCTCCCTGAAGAGGCAAGGAATGATGTGGCCATGCTTGGGGAGCTTGTGATTATCTGCCAGGTCATTGGACCTCGCTTTGATCAGAAGTCTATCAACTCTTGGGTGGCGGAAAACTAGAGGAAGGCGGTGATTGTGAAATTCATGCCCAAAGGCTTCTTTATCACCATTTTCACCTCCATTTTCACCTCCAAAAGTGATCAGGAGGAAATCGCATAGGGAGGGTTGTGGAAAATGAATGATTGGACAATATATATGTAGATGTGGAGGCCCAAATTTGACCCTATAAATACTGAACCATATGAGAAGCTTGTATGGATTTGAATATATAATTTACCTTTGGAATTTTGGGTAGAAGAGTGAATAAAGAAAATCGGGAGAACGCTCAACACATTCATAGATATAGATAACAATATCATAGAAGGTGACTCTTATTTGTATGTAAGATTATAGCTTGCAAAAATTTCTAAAATCCCGAAGGAACTGCACTTGACTGATGAAGATCGAATAAGGGTGGTGTCGATGGAAGTGGAGGAAGACAAAGCCTTTTGTCTTCGTTGTGGTAGTCGAAAACATATGGAAAGTGCCTATTGCAGATTGCTGAAAGTAAAGAAGTTCTGGAAGCCAAAGACATGGGAATTGGAAACTCTTTCCTTGACTATTGCTAGTTGCGGTTCGGGCATAATTAAGAAAAACTCATCAGACTATCAATTTCCGACCAACTCTCTCCACACCGCAACAACAAAAGAAGATATTCGAGGGATGGTGGATGCACCTATTGCTTCGGTGGTGGCTCCCCTGTGTCTGTCCCATTTGGAAATGGATGTAGTTTGCTTTGTCGCTCCCATGGCTAAGGTTAATAAAGTCTTGCAGGATTTGGATTTGATCTCGTAGGATGCTTCTAAGGCGACAAGTCTGGAGGCGATTGGAGTGGCGAAGATGCCCCAAGATGACTTGCTCAAAGATGACATGGCTAAACAATCCTCTGAAGAAGATGAATTCAAAGGTGATGAATTGGATCTGTTAGATCACAGGAACTTGTATCAAACTACCATCATGGTGAGGCCCAGAGTGAAGAAGGGGAAAGGTAGGAAGACTCTCAAGCAGAAAAGGGAGGAGGAGGCCGAAGAGAAAGGCTCGGTGAGTATCAAAAAATTTCTAATTTCCAAGGTAGCCAAGGTCTCCCTTGGGGGACAATGAAATTCCTAACGTGGAATGTCAGGGGCTTAAACGCCCCTGACAAGCGACGCTTGGTAAAGCACCATTTAGAGAAAATGTATGCGGATATAGTTCTTTTGCAAGAAACAAAATTCAGTGCTATGGAAGGCAATAAATTCATTAAATATTGTAGGAAGTGGGATGGTTTTTTCTATGATGTTGTTGGTGCGTTTGGGGGTCTAGGAATCTTATGGGCCCCGATGGTGTTGGAGTGTAAACTTTTGGATGCAAGCTCATGTTGGATGTTGTGTGAGGTGAGAAACAAATAAATGTATCTTTTCCAGTTTTCAACATTTATGGGCTGGTGAAGATAGAGGACAAATTGAAGGTGTGGAACTACATTAAAGCAAAGTTAACCAATATAGATGGCAAGATGATAGTGTTGGGTGGTGACTTTAATGTCATCCTGGACATAAAAGATAAAAATAGAGGTATCAATAAAGAGACAAAAGCTATGTGGGACTTCATAGATTTTGTGAGCACTATGGTTGTTGTTGATTGTATCCCAAAGGATAGATAGTTTACATGGACAAACCGAAGATTGGTATTCATGAATATTTCCGAGTGCCTAGATAGATTCTTGATTGGTGAAGGCTGGCTCAGTCAGGATTATAGATTCGACTCTCATATTCTTCCTGTATAAGTGTCTAATCATTATCCTATTCTATTAGATCTGAATTGAGTGAAAATCCTATCAAAGGATACTTCAAATTTGAATCTATGTGGTGGAGAAGCCCTAATTTGGAAAAAAATCTTGAAAGCTGGTGGGTGAAGGATATAAGGATTGAAGGCACAGTTAGCTATTGATTCTCAAAAAGATTGGAAAATTTGAAAAACAAGTTGCGGTGGTGGAACAAGACGATCTTCGGTGACATCTTCAAAGAAAAAGAGCAAGTGGAAAATGATCTGGAGGTCCTAAATGAATATATCATCACCAATGGGATGTCAGAGATTGAATTTCACAGTGAAAAGTACCTAAAGGCAAGACATACTGAACTTCTTGCTAGAGAAGAGATATATTGGCACGGTAAGGCAAGGGAGATGTGGCTACAAGCGGGTGACTCCAACACCAAATTCTTCCACAATTCATTCAGGGCCAGAAGGAGCAGGAATATGATTGACAAAATAGTGTGTGGCGACGAGACCATAGCCCTTTGCAGGGATGACATCGAAAATGAAGCAATAACATTCTTTTGTGGCCTGCCTGGTGGTGGCATGACTACAAATGTCGAGGGCATTGTGGAGCTTCTATCATGCATTCCACGGTGTATTGGGGCAGCGAAAAATGCTCTGCTCTGCTCTCCATTCACTCTGGAGGAGGTCAAAGCAAGTATTTTTGGGCTTAACCCTGACAAGGCTCTAGGGCCGGATGACTTCACCGCCAAATTTTTTCAGAACTATTGGCATTTCATGAGCAAGGACATACATGCGTTGTTGGAGGATTTTCGCTTGAAACAAAAAAAATTCAAAGACATTAACAATACTGTTATTTACCTAATCCCCAAGAGACTAGATTGCTATCCTTTTGCGGAATTTAGGCCAATAGCACTATGCAATATGATTTATAAAATATTGGTGAAATTTATAGCAAATAGATTAAAAAAGATCATGGGATTGGTTATCTTTGGGGAGAAAAATGGATTCATGCCTGGTAGAGAAATAATTGACAGAATAATCACTTCAGTGGAAACTATTCACTCCATCATGCCTGAGCATATGAAAAGCATGGTGATCAAGCTCAAAGTCAATAAAGCCTATGACAGAGTTTGATGGGACTTCCTAATGGATGTGATGTCCAGGTTTGGTTTTTCTGCCCATTGGCTTGAAATGATATACTTTTGCATTTCCTCTCTGTGCTTTTCAATATTGGTGAATGGTTCAATGTGTGGTTTTTTCAATGCTACTAACGGTCTTCGTCAAGGAAACCCATTATCACTCTTCTTGTTTGTAATAATGGCTGAGGCTATGAGCTAACACTTTAAGAGGTTAAGGGATGACAAAATCTAGAAAGGAATAATAGTGGCAGAAGACCTTGATCCTATTACTCATTCCCAGTTCGCTGATGACATGATGCTTTTCGGTGAGGCAACAATTAAAGAAGCAAAGGTAATAAACAATTCCCTAGTTGCATACACGATAGTGTTGGGCCAGATTCTAAATAAAGACAAATCGGAAATAATCTTCTTCAACATAAAAGGTGCCATGAAGCAAAAGATAGGGGTAAGTGCACCAAGATGGTTCCCAAAAAGAGGGCTTAAGTGGCCAATTTTTTTTTGAAATCAGGAAATACTAACCTTGGACGTGAAATTGAGGATAGTTACACTCAAAATTTTGAGATGGAACAAAAAGAAGGATTGAAGTGCTCCAAGTTTACTTTCTAAACTACTAATTTATTTTTAAAATGGTTGAGGAT